>JAVSBS010008027.1:0-19785 GCA_033124195.1 Coracias cyanogaster | reverse complement strand
ACGACCAAACGTGAACATCTATAAATATGTGCTGTAATATGTGTGTAAGCTTATACACATATACCAATTTATAAACATATACTGCATATATATATGTGTGATGGCACATAAAGTAGGTGTATACACATAGATACATCAAGACAGGTTTAACATGTGTTATACTACACAAGAAAGCGTCTATGGCTGCTGTTCACAGAGGTGTGTGTAGGACCACACAAGTACACCAGAAAATAAATCGCGAGAGGCCAATGAGCCCTGAAGTGGTTGCATTTGATTTTGGTTTTTTTTTTTTTTAAAGACTAAACAAACAAATAGCGAACAGGAGGTGGGTTAAATCTGCCCACAGCAAGGTGCACTGTAACCCCGGCGCTGCCCGGAGTGTCCTGGCAAGGGGTCAGGCCGCGGGGCTGGTGGCGGGGCTGCGCCTCTGATCAAGTATTTATGGCCACTGCATCTTTGCATAACATTTACTTTGCTTTCTTTAATGGTTTCCTCCACTCCTTTCCTCGCTCCTCGCTGCAAACAGCTTCAGTTCAGCCCCGGCCCCTGTGATGATATCAAGAAAGGTTTTTCTTTTTTTTATGGTCAAGCCAAAGCGAGGTCATTCTAATAATACCCAAGGTCACTGGTGGGAGCCACCGAGTCTCCCAGTCATTTTTCATTTGCTTGCAACAGTTAATGACAGTCACAGGGAAGGAGCTGAGAGCTGATGGCCATGTGATGTCACCAGCACATGCTAGGGGATTATAAGGGCAGGTACAGGGCAGGGTTGTGGATTAAAAAAAAAAAAAAAAAAAAAATCGCTATTAACTGCTTCACTCCAGCAGCTTGGTGGAAAAAAAAAAAAGGGTGCAGACAAAGGAGGGGGATTTTTTTCCTCCTCCCCGCCTTCCGAATCGGCCCTTCAAAATGCCATCTCAACTGCTCCATTTTTTTTCCAGATTTAGTGACTCAGCTGGAAAAGATCTGCAAAGCGTGTGAGAGGAGGCACCGCTTACTGTACCAGCTGCTGGGCAAGAGGCTGCAAAAGCAACCTTGCAATTACCTGGGGGCTTCTTCTTCCTCCCACCCAAACCAAAGGCCTCATCCCTTTCCTCCTGCTGCCAAGGGCAAAGCCTGTGATGACACCAGCAGGAATCAGACCTAGACAAATTTTTTGACCGAGACAGATATGTCGTGGAGGGTTTCTTTGTTGTTTTAACTTACCCTTTCTATTCTAGCTCTCCACTTGGAAAAAAAAAAAAAAAAAGAAAAAAAAAGGCAGCAGACCTGCTGGTTAGATCACTCTCCGGTCGAGTTGTGGTGCTCCTTGGCTGGAGGAGCCCTGGGGGAGGTGGGTATTGATTTAAGCGTGTGCACCAACTGCGAGGTTCAGGCTACAAAGTGCCCCTCACACAGCCAGGCTCGCACTCAGACCTGCCCCTCGCCGCTGAGGAGTCACCCCAGAGATCTCAGTCCTCATGTGTGGCCCATCGCTCAAACCCATGTACTGAAACATTACACGCCGGAAAGCCAGGAGTTTGTACCAGCCTGCAGGGACCAGAGAAAAAAGGTACATCAATCAACCAGATTCCAACTTTCCTTATTACTTAAAGAATCTAATTATATTCTGCTCCAAAAGGTGCGGAGGTAAGAAGTTTTTAACCTGTAGGATAACTAATAGTTTGGACAAAGAACTGTTTCTCACTGGGAGACAAACCAAAAGGAAGATAAATTGCGCATTAATCTTCATTCGGCCTCTCATCGTTGCACAATTTTGTCTTGGTTGTCTCATCTTACTGCACTTATTTATGAAACATGACCTTCCCATAGCCTTTGCTTCTGCTTTTTTATTATTTTCTGATGTATTAACCCTACCGTGGCCATGAGTTTCATTGTCTATTAGTGTCATCTGGTCTCTTTTCAAAGAGGCTTTCCATAAAGAAAGTTGGATATTAGTTAAAATTTTTGTCCAGTAATGAGTTTTTTAATCATTCAATCTATAAAAGCAAAAAAACCACGCATTGAAATGTGGCAATCCAGAGTAAAACAATTAAGACAGAGAAGAAAACCACAATTTCCTGGTTTATATGAACACCTAAACTTCAGGCTTGTTTCGCAGCCTACGACTGTTTATTGAAGTCTCACTTTTGAAAGCAATGGACTTTGGATCACCTCCTATTTAAGGCAGAATGGATCAAGGGGATGAAGAGACAAATGAAAACTAATATAGTTGTCAAAAACACACTGAAATGCGTAAAACTTGTGCTTTCTGTTTTCTCTGCCTTTTGCCTTCTCCGAATGTTCATTCCTGCAAATAACTTTTCCTTCAAATGCTGTGTCTTTTCTGAATGGAACGGGAGCGATAGGTGCAGCTGAAGGCTGAATTTTTGAGCCAAATCATGCTGTTATAAACAGTCGTGGTTGCAGTGAAGCCCTCTGAAGGATGCTGAGCTATGGCAGTATGGTATCTGCTCCGAGACGTGTTGTTAAGGATCTTCAGGTGTTACCTGCTATTTACTTCAGCAGTTCTGTCAGAATCAAAGGCTGGCTTATCTATTTATTTTCCCTGAGAAGATACAAACTCATGTGCTTCTCCTCAGATGAGAAGAGCGTGGTGCGTTCTTCCTATCTGCCGGTTTTCCGCAAAAATGAATAA
Organism: Coracias cyanogaster; assembly: GCA_033124195.1. Classification (NCBI taxonomy): domain Eukaryota; kingdom Metazoa; phylum Chordata; class Aves; order Coraciiformes; family Coraciidae; genus Coracias; species Coracias cyanogaster. The sequence continues at coordinate 17,147 of JAVSBS010008027.1, read as the reverse complement.
CGTCCTGTTGACAATTAGGCCTGACTTGATTTATCGTAGTTAATAGGATTAGAACGTCAGCCTCTCTCAAATGCATGGGAAGAGTGGTACCGAGTTGCTGGTGTCTTTCTTCTCCTCCTGTGATAGGCATCATGACACACCTCCAAGCAGAGGGGATTTGTCCGGTGGGAGCAGGCAGATTATCTGCATCTAGTGAAACAAGGCGTGCATGGCAACCTTTGCCAAGGCTCAAAGCCAGAACCTACTCACTATAAAATAATTGTGTCACTACCTAACCAAGGCACTCTTCATGTTTCATTTATCTTTTGACTGTAATTGAATGGTTGAAAAGCAAAAAATGTAGACAAATTCCAGCTGTATTGAGATCTGTTTCTTTCTCTGCTACCATGGCCCATCATTAGATAGTTTCCCTCTCTGTACAGAAGGTCAGAGAGTATAAATATAAATTGCATTTTGCATTACTTCTAGATGAGTGAAGCTGTCAAAGCAATAATATAAGCTTTCAGTCCCACATTCTACCACTTCTTTCCCATTTTTTGGCCAGGAGGTCATGTGCAAATTGAACGTGACAGCCCAGACGACATGTCCAACAGACTTAGATTGTTAGACTGTTCTGCCATGGCACGCATCACAACGTTAAACCCACATCAGACTTAAGAGCTCTTCAGTAGCTGCTAACAGTAGCTCAGACTTCATGCAGAAAAGTTTGTGTCCACATCAAGCTCATAGAAGGATAACAACTCTTTTGGGGGATCTTGTCAAAAATGCAGAAAACAGGAAAAAATTCTCACAGGCAAACCTGAAAGACATGATCATCATAATGCAAACTTCTGGTTCTCTGAAAGCTGGATACCTTTATGGTGTGTGTATGTGTGTGCTCTTCACTTCTGTAAAAACTTGCTCCTTCATAAAGCAGGGTGAACATTCTATTGTGATAAGCAATGCTTCAGGTTTTGGTCAATATTTTTGCTATCAGCAGTCAAAAGAGGGCAAATCATCCCCTGATTGTCCCCCTCTTTTTACGCAAACAAAGTTAGCTTTGTGTCTGTGTATGCCAGTTAATATCATCGATGATATGGAAATAAATGTATATTTATAGAACTAAAACCTGCATGGGAAGCCTCCACTTGCAGTTAATTGTGTGAATTAGTCTAAATTAATTTGTGAAAAGAAATATCATATTTTATATTCACTCAGAGCAAAGTTTGTCTGCAGGACACCAAACGGATGAGACTGAAGCTGTTGTCTTCAGTTGGAGCAGAACCAGGTGTTGAAATAGCTTTAGAAAGTTCTTTGTGCCGTGTACAATGTTGGAGAAAAGATAATGCTGAATGACAGTGAAACAAGATCGCTCTGGGGACAAAAAACCGGATTTCGAGCCCTTCACCTTTAGAGATCTAAAAACGGAGCACAGGTTGTGAACAACTGAAAATTCTTAGCATCTGGCAGCGGCCTGGTGGCCTATGCTAAAGAGCTGGTGGTCTTAGTCCAAATCTCGGCAGAAAGGAGTTCACGTCACAAATGACATTATCTGGCAAATCTTTGCGACAGTCTGAGCAGAGGGGCCAAGAACTAACTTGGCACAGAAACCCGTGCTTTCCCTCATCGCAGAAATGTTATCCCTAGATAAGGGCTGAGGCATACATATGGATCAAGAAAAGTCCCCACCACTCTTGCTCTACTAGCTTTCCATGAATTAACAAAAAACTTCATTTTCAAGGACTATCAGGCTTTTGCCTCCTTTTTTTTTTTTTTTTTTTTTTCCAGAAGGACTAAACTTAGAGTGAAGAGTTTGAGTCCCATCTGGTACAAATCGGTAGGGGCTTTGCAGGCTTCAGTAGAGCTACACTGATTTACACCAGATGATGCTATTAGAGGACAGAACTATCCAACAATAATTATAAAAAATGTCTTTGATTATGCATGTGCAACAACTATTTATGTTTACATTGCAGAGATTTGCATGTAGCACAGTGGGGAGCATTTTATCTCTTCAAAACATTGTACCAGCATAAATAATCCACCGACATTCAAATGAGCAAAGAAATACCCACTTTTTACCACAAGATGGACCAGAAAGGTTTTTATTCATGACGCTTTTTCAAACAGATTCATCAATAATCCTCAAATGCAAAGTTCATTCTAAAGAAAGATATGTGGAAAAAGAAAAGAAAAATTAAAAAAGGTCTTTCCCAGGTGGTTATATTACAGATTTCTCTGAACAGCGAGTGAGTCTAGATGCAACCAGACTATCCTGCACTTGAGGGAGAGGAGGATGGAGGAACCAGGGGGAAGTAGGACATCAAAAATGCCCCATAAAAGGCAGCACCATGCCTCATTTGACAGTGTTCAAAGCAAATTGTCAAGGAATATGAAGCAGTTCAAATCCAGAGTGAATACTTGAAGCAATTGGGCACAAACCTATCAAAGGCAGAGATGGAGATAATCATGTGAAAACTGGGAGACATTCTGCTGAAGTACCAGCCTGGAACAGCACAACAGAAATTACCATTGGGGGAATTGCACTGACATTTAAGCTTTCAAAATAGAAAATGCTTAAAATATGCAGTAATATGTTGTACCTTTGACTCACAAGAGGAAAGGGAGATGAAAGCGTAGGTAATATGCCTTTGATGTTGGAACTACATACATAGGTCTCCTGCTTGACTTCTTTTTTTTTTTTTCTATTTGCTAATTGCGCTTTGGTGGTGCTTCGAAGGCATTATATTTCTCAAATTAAGGCATGTTGCCCTACTCCAAATACAGCTTTCCTCTTGAGAACAAGGGAGAAAAGTGTTTCTGGCATTATAAGTTTGATGCCCAGCAGAGAACTGGAAGATGCACAGACATCGTTTTCATAGCCTGGCTCCCTCCATTCACCTTTGCTTCTTCCTTCAAAAGGCCCCAGTGCTGGTGACAGTCGCACAGGTCTGGTGTAGCAGGGTGGCCATGATTGCAAGGATAGCTCCTCTCGGCATATGTCTTTGGATGAACTCACTCATCCCCAACTCAAAAAGTCCCTGGGAGTCACTGGGAGATTGCTGCATTGCTTTCGTACCCAGAAGACCTCACCACCTTTGACAGCAAACTCCGCCTTTGCCAGGGGTGTTGAGGCAACAGCAGGAAGTTTAATCAAAACATGAGGAAGTAGCAGAGACTCAAAGACTTGATAGTTCTGTGCTCTCAGCTGTCTCCTTTGCTGAACTCTGGAATTAAAACTGGAGATACCAAGGTGTTCCTCCATTTATAGCCAACAGGAGTCGATTTTGCCCCATGTGGGAGACAACACAACACTGAACTCACCTGCATGGTTTGGCGAGGATGCTGGGCTGTTGTCCCATGCACCTTGCCTCAGTTTCCCTATCAACAGAATGAGGATGTGATAATGATGACCTGCCTCTTGGGAGCACTCTGAACAGTAATTAGTGTTTTTATTAGCTCTTCCAAGATGAAATGTGTTACCTAAATGGTCAGCGTTATTAAACTGAATTTAATTGGCAAGGGCTTGAGAAAAAAGTCTGTCATAAAAGGATACCTTTGAACAAGCGAAGGAGCTAGTGGACTTGATCCTGGCAGGAGGATGCCCTTTTGTGTGGCAGAACAATGCAAGCTCAGGATGGGGGAAGAAGAACCTTCCCACCTTGACCCACCGGGTCCTTTAATGGGAGCCTAAGATGAGAAGTCATATAAGTATATGCTCAGGATCCCTGAGAGACAGAAACGCCAGTTTGATCTCTGAAGTAAACAGGGTGAAAATGAGCTTCTCCAGAAATCCTGTCTGCTCAAAGCTGTGGAAGAGCAGAGAAAGACCGGTCCAGGTTCTAGCAGAGAAATTTAACAAAGGGAGCACAGGCTTAGTTGGGAGCTTTCAAACACCAGTCACACGGGATAACTCTGTAATTTTCCATCTTTGCAGATTTGTTTTTCTCTAAAAGCAGATATCTCTATTCTGGTGGCTGTTTGAGGGGAAAAACAAGCTACTGTCTTTAAAACCCAGACTTTAATCCTAGCAAACTAGCCAAACCTCCAGGCACGCTGCTCACCAGAATTTCAGTACAAGAGGAATCTGTCCTGTTATCACTACAAAATGGGGCCAAATTTTCAAAGATGTCTCTGCAACAAGACTCAGAAATCTGGTTCTAAGCCATCAGGGGATTTGTATTCACGGTTTGAGTTTCCAACATGACAATAGAAAGTTTAACTCCAAACACAACAGCATTGCACGAGTGCGTGAAAAAAACAAAGCGAGAAAAGCCTATTTTCATTTTCTGGGACAAGCATGAGTAAACTAAAGTGACAACTGTATTTTCACTTTGCATGCAGGCTTCCTTTGATTTTTCATAAGAGCTTGGACACACCGAAGCTGTGTTAATAGGAGCTAATCAGAAAAAAAAAAAGAAATTGTTTTTAAAACTTCACCTGTTTTGAAATCAATGGATGTTGAGCTCTGAAGTCACCCAATAAGTATTAATTTCATACTCGTGAAATTTGTTGTGTTAATGATTGTAAAGCTGTCTCTAGATCCTTAGAGATGTCCAAGATATCAGGGATTGTAGGGGTAATTGTTTCAAACTGAAAGAGAGTAGATATAGACTAGATATTAGAAGAAATTCTTTGCTGTGAGGATGATGAGACACTGGAACAGGTGGCCCAGAGAAGCTGTGGATGCCCCATCCCTGGAAATGTTCAAGCCCAGGTTAGATGGGGATTTGAGCAACTCAGTCTAGTGGGAGGTGTCCCTGCCCATAGCAGAGCCTTTGGAACTAGATAATCTTTGAAGTCCCTCCCAATACAAATCATTCCATGATTCTATGAAGATTAATCTGTCCTGAAAATCTAGGTCCAGTCCTCTCTGTCAGCAGGGCAAGCAAAGGGAGAGCTGCGTCGCTGCTTACTTGCTTCTCAAGTGGTGGTGGCTGAGAGACACTCTGCAGTGAACAGAATTGGCCATTTTGATGTAGTTATAGACTGAGCTTCCTTAGTTGCACCAGCTTTTGCAGGCTGCCAGATATATTGAGTGTGCTTCTAAATCTGGTGTTTATTTTTCACTTCGTTTTACTCTCCATCATGATTTAACCAGCTGGGTAAGCAGTGCTTCTCTTTCCAATTTTATCACTGACAGGTTTTGCCATGGCCCCCTTTCTTCTACAGTTCGTGCATTTTTTAAATGGTAGCTGCTTTAATAATATTTGTGGTAACCTGAACCACATTCACCATGCTTACAGCATTCTTTCAAGCACCCGTGTAAAGGCAACCGTGTTGGTGGTTTTCATCTTTTCTCCCAACCTTAAATGACCAGTTTGGGATGGGCCATTGCAGGTACTTGTGCCATATGCTTCAGATCATCCATATGAGTATACTTCCTAAATAGTCACATTAGTGCAGTCCCAAAGCAGAGTGTGTAATCCTACAGTGGATGCTGGACAAGATGCTCTTCTGGGGTGAAGTGGTCTACCATAGTTTAAGGTCAATTTTTAAGACTGGTCTCTGCTTTCTACTAGTCCAATATGGGCATATCGTTTTTTGTGTGTTTATACGTACTTGATTATTTGCTTGCATATGAATTCATTACATGTATTTTCATGTTACGTGGTAAAATACAATTTGAACAATTGTCAATATATCAATCTGGAATCTTTTTTCTCCTCTTTTTCTCCTTCTGTTTTCCCTTTACTGAATGACTAATAAATTAGTGCTTGGGGAACTCATTTATGATGCAGAGAAAACTTGTGTTCAAACCTTTTATTTTTCAATTTCACTCCGTGAATATCTTCACTGTGGGCCAATTTGTTAGGCTAATGTGAGGATCTGTGCCTCACAGGTTTTGACCAGGAAGTCATACCTAGATTTGAGAAGTCTTACAGTTTAACCGAAATGGATGTAATTTCTTTCTAAACATTTCTATTTTCCAGTGGAAGAAATACATGCACATATGAGATTCAAGCTCAAAAGTCTCAGGGTTTGCTCTGCCAGAAGAGTTTGTTAGGGCTGGGGGTTGGATGATTCGACTACAACCTTTTCCCTCTCCCAGGAACAGCATCTGCAAGGAGGCAGTGCCCGAGGTGAGAGGAGAAACAGCCAGCGCTCCTCAGCCAGGGCAGACTGACCCTTTGACTGATTCACAGTCACCGTTTGCTTCCCATGTCATCTCCTCTAAGACACAATTTTATACTGTCCTCATTGGAGCCTTGCGGGGTTTTTTCATAGAAGATCTGCAATTATTGACATTATTTTCCGCAGCTCTAATATCAGTAATAAACACATACCATCACTTTCTTACCCCAAAGCATTTACTTTTCAGATCACTGTTATCTGATATGCTACAATAAACTAGTGTTGTTATTAGGATGGTTGAGAGCCAATAAAATATTTCTTGAATAAAATAATCCCTGATGTATAGGGGTGCATGAGCAGGAATGTCCAACATATTCAAAGACTCCTGTTCATCATACCCATTCCTGGAGCAACTCAAAACACTGACTCAAATTTTAATTTATGCATCAGGTTTGTGCTGAGCAAAGGAAGCGTTGAGGAGATAGGATTGGAGAAACCCATCACTGCAAATATCTGTTCCTTTGCAGGGAAGTGTGTCGGCCGAATTCTTGCTCTCCTGCTTTGTCACCTGCCTCGGGCTGTTGCTTTGGTGATGCCTGACATAACACAACCAGCCAAAACCAAACGTGGCCATCTTGAACATTTGCACCATGGCTCGTGTCCTCGAAGGTGTTTAGGTCCCTACTCATTGGGATGTGGCAGGGTGGCTCTGCACCGTTGCCTGAGTGACACCATGGTGCCCGGAGCCAGGCTCACCTGGCTCTGCAGGACTCCCCCGAACAGGGGGCACCAGGTGGTGCAAAGCCACTGTAGTGGATCCGGTGCCATCTGCCCTCCTGGCCATGAGCACGGAGGCTTTTGGATGTGCCAGCAAGTCCTGGCTGCCAGAGCAATCCCTCGGTGCTGCTGACAGCTTGTATGAGGGACAGGACTGTGTCCAGATGGCCCCAGATTTTGAGGAACTACACTGAGAGATCAAAACTGAACTCACCCCTGCCATGTCAGTGGTGGGGGCTAAAAGCACTTTCTTCTCCCACATTCCCCATATCCTACTCCTGTCACCTGCCATCCCTGACAATATCATCACTGACAATGCCACCCCATCACCCCGTGGGCTGGCAGCCATCCCCAGCTCCCCCCAGCCTGCACCGCCTGTCACCTTCCTTCCACCGTCCTTCTGAGGTCCAGCCTGGGCTGCTGTATGCCCCTTTCTCCTCCTTTCTGTGTCTCCTTCCTCACCGCAGCCTCCCATCTGTCACCCATCCCAAAAACCAAGTGACAAATCATTCTCAGCGCCCTGTGTCTATCTTCCAGACATCCTTTACACTCCTTTTTTCCATCCTACAGCAAGGTCATACTTCTTAACCTCGCTTCCCAGATGTCCATATGCTTTCTTTATTCTTTATACTGTTCTTTCTTACTATATCTCAGTTTCTTTTTCACCAGTGATGCCAGCTTGGATCATCTGTTTAGCCACATCTTACACAACTGCCTTTTTTCCTCCATTCCCCCCATTCTCCCATCATGACACTCCTTCAGCATAAGAGTGGCCGATAATTCCCCCTTTCCTATTACTTAAGAAACGTTCCTAAGGTGGGAACTTCAAAAAAATTGTCAAGATCATAACAAACAGGTCAAATGTAGCAGCCAATTCATCTCGTGAGCTGACATTTAATTTAAAAGGGACGCTCCATACAAAGAACGTAGTAACCGTGTAAAGTGATGGTGATGCATCCTTTCCTTCTCTGTTTGAAATTTATCCTGTAAACACTTTTGGCGCCAAGGAGCACTTGCAAGGATGTGCGTGGACACCATTTAACAAGGTACATGTTATTGTGGAAAAGAAAACCCACCCAAGAAAATAAAGCAACTAAAAACCCCACAAACTTCCCTATTTACTAAAATTTGCTTTTATTTGGGATAGACTTACTGGTAGGACTAAGGAGATTGCATCCCTATTCCCTCCCTAGCAAACAAGCCATGGATTCTCTGGAGAAGAGACACAGCCCCATCTCTATAATGATACTATTCAGGCCTGTTTGTGAAGAAAACCTGCTGCAAAACCAGCCCTTCTCACTAATTAATCTCTTTGCTCTGGAAAATATAAGTGTTTCTTCCTGACTCTTCCTTTGTCTGCCCCAGGCACACCACAAGCTCTTGCTTATCATGTTCCCTCCCCTTCTCACCAGTCTTCTTGTCACCGGTGACCACTGATAATCGCACGTCAGGCATCATCTTGACCCTTATCCTGAAGTTTTGAATGGGCCAGTTCTTGTTTTTTGTGTATTTTACTCTTGTCATTGTACGTTGGCGGTACCGTGCACCGGCTGATCATCAGCTCAGCTTGCCTTGCTGCCCAGCTTGCTTAGAGTAGTGTCTTTTTGATTGGATTACATCTGAACAGCACTTTAGCTGTCTTAATATCGGGAAGTTCACCGAAGCCCCTATGATTTTACCCTGTGTCTATCACTTAGAGAAGTCTGAGGCTGTATTTCTTCTGCTCTACGAAATAATGATTAACAGGAGCTCTGAACCCTGCTCAGCAAAAACCCTTCAAATATTTGCAAGTATTCTACCGTTTGCCTCTTGGTGTTCACCATTCTCGGGTGAAGACGTTATTGCTGAATTGGGTGGGGAAGGAGAAATCATCTTAACACAGCACAGGTGTATATGCACCCAGGCACGTGTCCCTGAGAGAAGACACACACAGATTGCTGAGATTAAGAGCCAGACATGGTGATTTCTTACCAGGACTAAGGGTTCCAGAGCAATGCAAAAATATCAGAATCGGTCAAACAATTCCGAAGAAAATCTATAAATGCTAGTGTTAGTACTTTAAGCCAACCCTCCTTATTCTACATAGGCTGGCAGTCCCCAGTCCACAACCCTCTGATGCTTCCTGTGACAAAAGAAAATTAAAACCAAAAAGTTCAAATTGAGACAGGCGGGTAGAACGAAGTAAAGCATTGCTTGTGGCACATGACTTGGTGTGCGTGAGTACTGGGTCAGGCCAATGACCCTGAGAGAGGCTCGTTCTGCTCGTTCACGTTCCTCCAAGCAGCAGTTTTCAGCCTTTGGCCAGGAGAGACCTTGTGGTTCACGAGCTAACCTCCAAGTGACCGAGAGAGGTAACACCAACTGGCAGGTCTGTGGTCAGAGAGAAAAATGACAGGGGCTGGAAAAGTGAAATGGATTGAAAAATCCTAGCTTATGGGGAGAAATGAATTTAACGCTTTCCTTCTAGCTCCACTGCTAAGACGGACCGGGATGAAGCTGTCAGACAGGCTGCTAAAAAATATACCCAGAGAGGTAATTCTTCTAAAGATGTAAAAGCACCCAGAGTGCAACCAAAGTTTTATAGGTGAGAAATTCAGCTGGCAAATCTGCCTTTTATCCTATTAGTTTTAAATGCAATCAAGATGCCACGGTTAATAATGTGTCTTCTGTGGTTTTTGGGGCACCCAGATAAAGACCGGTTGGTGGGTCAGGAGCGGCTGCTTCCATCCCATCCTCACGGGGAACCTTTTGTAAGCATTCAAGTCAATACATTATAGAAATCTTTCCAATTTAATCCAGACTAGTTTAGACTGGTATACATTTAGACAAACAAAAATCCGGCTGACGAGCCATCAGCAAAGTCAAGTAATGCAAAGAACAAGTTACCAAATTACCAAACCTGGGGCAGATGTCCCCTGGAGAGGGTCTGGGCTTTCCATGAGCTTCCTTGTAAAGGTTTATTTTGTGCAAGAGAAGGCTCTTACCTCCTGTAGTACCAGTTCCGTCAGAGTAAGTTTTTTTCCATAGCAACACCTGCTCTCTTCCTTCTCTTGCTGTGATTATACATACAGATATACATATATATACATATAGATATTTTCTTTGTCTAGGGAAAGAATAGACAGCTGACAATTATCTGTGGCATCAGCACAATTTAATGAAAGGAAGATTTAAAAAATAATAGAGATAGCTGGAATGCTACTTCTAAAAAAAGATAAATACGGGGAGTCACCGGATCCTCAGTGGTGTCAGCAGCATAACAAGTTGTTATCAGTAGCTTCAGACAGAACCCGGCTTCCAGAAGAGACTGTCCTATGACAAGTATTGAATAAATGTGGGTGACAGCACTTTGGAAGCAGGCCACCGCTGGGACAGCTGCGAGGATCTTGCCCAGGAAAAGGCCGTTGCCCACCAAGAGTTGATGGTCCTCTTGTAAGCAATAGTATAGAGCTGGTCTGCAAGCACCTGGCTAAAATCCCAACTATACTTGCATCATGTCTCATCACTGCTGTTCAAATGAGAAGCACATACTTTGTGCTAGGAGCAGAAATATCTTTCACGGCATTGTTCAGCCCACAGTGTATAGGACGAGTTGGGTAGAGCTCAGCCTCCTGACACCTCTTGCGAGGAGGAAAGTACAAATAAAGCAAAAGAGAACTGCACCTAGAAAAACGTAGTACCTTGGGATGGATTAAATAGGAGCTGGAGAGGAATGCCTTTCCAGAGAAGACTCCAGAAATAACATTGCATTTACCAGAAAAATAAGTTTGCACAACGAACTGAAGAGTTCAATTTGAGAGAACAGTATCTGTGCACAAAGCCAACCTGTAACCAAGGGGGAAAATGTGGTCAGGTCCAGGAATGTGCCATAAAATCATTCAGCGTCCACACAAGCTGCTAATAAAAATCCCATGAACCAAGGGATAACTTCTCTTGATAAAGCAGCCGGCACACGGGAGTGCCACCCAGCCCTGGGCAACAGACTACTGCAGGTGGCCTGAGATGTTCTCGATGTGAGAAAGAACAAGTCCTGCATACCTGGCCCAGCACATTTAAAGGGTGGGGAAGCATTTGGAAGAGGTGAAACCTCCAGGACATGCTCAGGGTGAAAGCAGATTCTCTGACTATGTTAACAGAGAAACAAACCAGATTTTTAGTACCGGTAGAGCTGTTGAATCAAAAAACAGTAACTCGCACAGGAGGACATCATTGTATTTAAGAAATCCAGCATAGAATGGTTCTGCGGCATAGAGACAAAGCAACTTGCAGGTAAATTGAAGGCTGGCATTGACCCAAAACCACTGAAGAGTGCACTGGAAAACATCGAGTGCGTGCTACTGATACTCCAGTGCTCTGATGTGAAGAATAAAAGGTATTACCTGGGGAAAAAAAATCATTCCTAGGGGCCGATAGATTAGGTAGCGTGTTTGTTCCAGCTGTGAGGAGCAGGAGGTGGCCTATCAGTGTACCAAAATATCTTAGCATCTCTCATTAGAGCTGATTATTTTCTTTCTTTCTTTCTCTGATGAAACAGATGTCCAATTCATTGCATCTGAAACATTTTGTTTCATCCCCAAAGATCCACACTCTTCACCCTGGGGCAGTCCCCCACTGCGGCTGGCCCACAGCTCACGGCCCCGAGAGCTCAGGGGCTTTGGGGCCGTCCGTCGGGAAGGATTCCCGGGTTCACGGCCCCGGAGCAAAGCCGACAGGCGTGTTTCAGGGGAGGCTGAAACAAAAGGGGTTGAAATTCCCAATTTGTTAACCTTATGGACCCTCTGAGGCTGCTCACAGCCACAGGAGTTAAAAAGGACGGGGAGAGGGGAGAAAAAAAAATAAAGACAGTGCATTCTTTGCTTGATATTATTATCCTGGGGCCAGCGTGGGCTGGGGACCACTGGGGCAGAACAAAGAGTCAACGCAGACATCAGTGTGCTCAGACGGAGGGTCCCGCTTGCTGAATGAACCAAAAACTTTTGACTTTTTAATCCCAAACTCAGTCAGAAGGTTATTAGACCAATGACCGCTGGGCCTAAACCAACAGCAAGCCCCTGACTGACAATTTCTACCGATTATGCTAATAAAATACAGGACTTCTTTGAAGCCGAAGCATGTTTCTGCTCTTGCCATACACAAACCATCCCAAAGAGCCATATGTGATGCTTTCCTAGCAGCGTTCCTCTGGCGTTCATGTGCATCTCTGATGAAATATGGTCCCACTAAAGTCACGGGCAAATTGTGTTCAGCTGTGCTTGAGTAACACAACTATGCTCATGTGTAGGTATAAAAAGCTGCTTCCGAATCTAACGAAAGCTAGAGAATCTCCCAGGCAAAGATAACTTCTTCAAATAGGCCTGGAGAAGCTCTCAGGAGAGGGCCATATCCTTGCTCAGTGTTTACACCAAGCTCTCAACCTTGCCACTGAATTAAGGGTTAGCTTCTAGAAAGGTATCCAAACCTGACGTTAAAGACTGAGGTGATAATAAACTCACCAGGTCCTTCAAAATGACGGATCAAGATGCATTGTTCACCTTTAAAATGCTGTTAATTATGGCACTTTTAAAACTAGATGCTAGAAACCCAGGAGACCAAATTATAGCCCCGATGTCTAGTGTGCAATTCTGATCCAGCATCTCCTCTCTGCGAGGCTCCTCACAGACACACCTACTCAGTCCGTGCTGTCCAGATATCTTTCTATTCTTTCTTTGGAGTAAGATGTGAATCAATAACTGTAGGCAGAAGTCAGGAGAGCAGGAGAAATTCCCAACTAACCACTTTAAAAGGCAAAGCTGATTTTAATTTCTCCAAGATTTTGTCTTTTTCACATTCATAGTGCACAAACAGGAAAGATTTGCCCACCTGGGGGTCAATGAACTTTGCTGGGTCCACATCAAGATGATTATTCCCTCTTGGAAAAGACTACTTTGCAGGAAAGTGTATGTCCAAGTTTACCCTACAGCAAATGAGAACAAAATTAGAGCTCTCAGCAGGGCAAAATAAGCTTTGGGTAATCACTGGAATTGTCTTCAGCTCAGCCGGATGAACAAAGTTTTAATCAGAAAGCGACTTTAATTTTGTTTACCATTTCCCACAGCACCTATTAGGTAGCATCAACACAGCTTAGTGCCTGAGGGAGAAGTAGTTGGGAAGATAGAGCTCCTGGTCCCCGAGAGATGCTGTGACAGTACACCGCACCCCATAGTCATGGCAAAACATAACTGGTGCCCTGACAAGGCGCCCAGACGGTGGGGTGGGGTGAGGTGGGATGGAGTGGGGTGTCAGAACTACGCTGGGCGCATCTAGGAGGGCAGGCTTTACATCAGAGCAATGCGGTGCAGGGGCCTGGAGGCGAGAAACCCGGCGAGGAGGATGCGGGGAGAGAGCATCGCTGCCCGCCAGCCCCTCCGCGCCCCTCCGCGCCCCTCCGCGCAGCCAGAGCTCCGTCCTCAGGGCCAGCGCATCCCTCGGAAACCCTCCGGGCTCGGAGGCAGCGGGGAAGGGGGGTGTGAGCGGGAACCCCCGAGGCGGGCGCAGGTGCGGTGCGGGACCCCCAGTCAGCGCGGCCGGCTGGGAGCTGCGGCACGGCCTAAGAGTGCAATTAGCATTAGCTTGATGAGTTTGGAGGCAGCGAGTCCTTGCTGTGCCTTTCAGAAGTCGCAGGGCGCTCTGTCCCCATCTGTTCCTTTATGATTATTACTTCACTTTTTTTATTTTTTTATTTTTTTTTAAATAGTAATCGTTGACCTGATATCTAGGACTGGGGGAAAAGGGGAAGATGTGGCTCCTGCAACGTCAATCAAAACTCTTCCTCAAACCCTCCCCACAGAAACACTTTCTATCTCCCAGCGGTGCCGGCAAGATGTTCTTAGCCAAATACATGATTCTATTAATGAGCACTTATATTTGCTAAGGAATGCAAATTCTTTCTCTCCGTGTATTATTAGCTGTATCAGAATGTTTGTCCTTTCAGTTCTCTTTGAAGTTGAAGGAGGACAGGCTGTTATGTGGCACTGAGAAGGGAAAAAAAATTTAAAAAAAGAGAGAGAGAGAGTGGGAAAAAACACTTCTAACTCCTCCGGGTTTTTATTTGTTCTCTTGCCAAAAACGCCAAAGGTAGCAAAAGTTACAGGAATTATTTCAAATGTGTGGTTTTTTTCTCCAAATTAGATAGATTTTTTTTTCCCCCAACTGATCATCCCCTTTTAATAATGATGAGCAGCCTGCTTTGACTTGACTTTACAAAATAATCTCTCTGATGCTCTGGAGAATCTATTACGAGTTGGAAGGAAATAAATCCAATTGCCTCCCCAGACACGAGAACGGTGTTTTCCAGAGCTTTAAGGCGGAAAGGAGCATCCTCTCCCCCTCCTCGCTGTGGCAGTTTCGGGCTGATGCTGGAGTGATGGGGCTGAGCCCGGTGCCCGTTTCCTCCGGGAATTCCCGGCGGGATGCGCGGAGTTTGCTCTGGGCGCTGCGGGTTTGGAGCGCAGCGCGGGTGCGGAGGGGGTTCCTCTGCTGGATCCGCACCCACCCGCGGGGCCGACACGAGTGGGGGGCTCTCTGCGGTGCGGTTCCTATTGCAGAGAAGCGGCGATGGGTAGGGGGGAAAGGAGCCTCTGCCTCAGCTCAACTTTTGTCATGTATCACTTTTCCTCTTGAAAGGTGTTATAACAGCAATTCAATTACAGTAAATAGTGCACATCATCTTCACAGCTGGAAAATTCTGTAACTAACTGTGACCAAACGTTGTAAAGGAATATAGCTTAACCAGTATTACTTTTTTTTTTTTCTTTTTTTTTTTTTTTTTTGGTTGCTGACCACAGGTTAATTAATTTCAAGGAGCTTAGTATATCTAAACAGAAACACACTGAGATGCTGGCAAGAAATCATAAAATATAAAACGTGGAATTAGGAAGATCATATGAAATCGCCACAGCGGTTGCTCGCTGCCTGGGAATAATTCTGGTGGTCCCCCTCGGGCAGCCCACCCCCCAAATTCCCTGGTCCTCCAAACCAAGCGGAGGCACCGAACACCCCAAGGCACACCGCCGGGGGTGTCCATCCCCCGGGGGGTCCATCCCCCGGGGTATCCGTGCCGCCGGAGCGCATATATCCGCGCCCGGGGCTGTATGTGCTATACGTACTTCCAGCAAACCCCTCTTGCACGCAGCAATATATACATTACAGGCCATACGTACAGGCTTTTGCTAAGCACCCACTTCCAGCCCGGTATTAACTATGTGCGCGAAGGTAAAGAGTGTTTCAGTCAGGGCTGCAGAAAGCTGACGGGGGTCTGGGAGAAGCCCTAAATCACTCGTGTGAAAATAAATAAATAAATAAATAAATAAAAGAAACAACAAAACCGAGTGAAACTCCCCATAAGTCAAGCGCGGCTCTCATTTCAATTAATGGTAATATTACCTGCCGTCTCCGGTTGCAATCGAGAAGATTTAAGGAGGATTTAATTGACTTGGAGGGTATATGAAAAGGCGTTCGGGAGGTGTTTTCATCCCACACGTGTACCTGATGCTGCTCCCACCTCGCTGGTGCCCCTGCTCGCAGGCGGCTGACCCCGCCGGGAGGGGGGGAGAGGAGAGAGGGGGTGTGGAACGCAGGATCGGGCCCAAGGGCTCCCATCCAGCACCCAGAGCCAGCTGAGCCTTGGTCCCGCTGCTGGCACTGAGCTCCTCCTGCGTGGTCGTGGGGCAGCGAGAGCGGGATGTTGGGTGCTGGGGAGGGAAGGTGTGATGGGGCATCGCGATTTGGGGAATTAAAGATAACCTACGTCCTCTTTACCACCCCCAAAAAATAAATATCGAGACCAGGGTGAGAGCCAGGTGGATTTCCCTGAGGAAGGGGGACAGGATCGGGCCCTCTCGCCTGCTCCTGCCCCCAGTTAGGGATGCTCTCGTCAAGCTGGAGTCCCCACAAGCTTTTCCATTAATTCCCACGTTTGTTAGCCACGCATCAAAACAAAACCCCCACCAAAAAAAAAGGAAATAGATAGTAAAAAAAAAAAAAACCCAACCCTCTATCTGTGAAAACTTTATTGAGCAAAAAAATCTCCAGCCACGGACCGTCCCGGTTTTCTTTAAAAAGGAAGAAAAACCTGAGTCGCCACCTCCAAATTGCAATCGCCAGCCCCAGAACAAAGGTGCTGGCCCCACGTTTCGCAGTTGTCGGGACAAACCTGTCCATCTCTAGGGTGAAAGGAATACAAATTCCCTACCTCCCCCCCACCCCCAGCTTCAGCGAGAACCCGCGGGAGGGGGGGTCGCCGCTTCCAGCCCTCGCCCACCGCCCTCCTCGCAAAGCAGCTCTTCCATATTTCATTTTTTTGACTCTTCCCAAGTAAAAGTTTGAGAGTTAAACTCCTGCCCTGCGTCCTTGCCCAGAATGGCAACGATTCCTTCCTGCCAAGTTCGTTTGCTGCTTCTCCTCCCCTCCCTCCCCTCTGAGCAGGTACGAACTCCCCGCAGCGGGACGGGACCTTCGCACGGATTAAAAAATATCCAGGCGATACGAGCGCAAACGTGCTGGTTTCCAGGGCAGCTCGATGGCAAAGGGATAGTTAGGACTTGCATCCATTTTTCTACTTTCTTTTCTTTCCCCCGGAATGTAGTTTGTTCAGCTCAAAGCGAGAAATTGGGCAGAAGCCGAAATCTGTGTTGTACATGTGCAAAATAACTTGGTTTTTTTTAATGCAGAAACATAGAATCATTTCCCCCCCGCCTCAGGAGGAAAATAGTTCTTATAAATTGACTTATTTCTGTTCCTCCCCACTGCCCATCGAATGCCTTTAATCCTGCGTCTTTCTCGCTCTGTTTCTCAGATTTTCTGTCTTTATTTCCCTGCTTCTAGAGTTGCACCCGAAAACCTGTATTGCAAACACATCACCATCCAGATACAGGGGAAAGAGCACAAAAAGCCAAATCCTGCTTCTTCTGGTTTATCTCTTCTGGAGGGGGGAAAATTACTATATATTCCCCCGCAAAAAGATGTTTCTGATCATCCTCTAAACCAACCCATCACTGCATGTTCGAATTACTTTATTGTAAATTCTTTAGTCTTGTTTATTATCTTCAGGAAATTGCTTCCACTACCGCGTAGGTTCATTTTTGTGTCATAGCCCAGAAATCTTCCCAGCAGATGAAATACCCCGCAAATGCATCTCTCAAAAGTTTTGGGTTTTTTTTTTTCACAGTCTCTAGTTCATCGAGAATTTTTTTCCTTAAAATTCTCATCCTTTATTTAGAAAAGGTGAGGTCCACGCAAAAAAAAAAAAAAAAAAAAAAAAAAAAAAAAAATGGGGGGGG
>JAVSBS010008026.1:0-22578 GCA_033124195.1 Coracias cyanogaster | reverse complement strand
TGCTTCCTAATTAATTAGTGAGTGTGCCAACAAAGAACCAGAAGAACATATTTGCAAGTGATAGAAATACATGACCAAGTCAGAGACTAATAAATCAGAGGGAATAGGGCTCGTCAGCAACAACTGATCACAGTTGTTTAGGTTATTCATTAAATACAAATTTTCATAGCCAGGTGGAATGCAGCACGACTACTAATTTTAGGACTCCAATAGGCCACAAGTGTGCAAAAGCTCCCTCAGCACTCAGTGAAGAGAAAAAGAGGATATTCCAGTATATTTATTCATCCCACCTTCCTCAGATATCAAGCTGTGTCTCTGGGTAAAATGAGTGGCCTGCACTGCCCAGAGAGGGAGAGCTGGTGGCCCAGATGAACCCCAGGGAACTGGGCTGGCCAAAGTAGGGAGGGTCAAATCCCATGACTTCTGCCTATGCTTGATAAAGGAGTCCTAAGAAAGGCCAACAATAAGAAGCTACTGTGACATGCCTCAGGGAATCACTGGAATTATAACAAGGTTTTGCTCTAGGAGCTGGAGAACGGGGCTCATGACTGTGCGTCCTAAAGTCTCTTGAGGAAGGAAAGGGACTGTAGCAGTGGCAAAGCCAATTATTTATTCTGATGGGTCCTCCTAGCACCAATAAAATTGGCGTAGGATAATAAGAAGCAAAATCAAACTTTAAAACACCTTCTGCTCACCCCTCCCTTCTTCCTCAGCTTCTCAACTTCATCTCCAGCAGCACGGGGGACAGGGAATGTGGGTTACAGTCAGTTTATCATGTTGTTTCTGCTGCTCCTTTCTCCTCAGGGGAAGGACTCCTCACACTCTTCCCCTGCTCCAGTATGGCATCCATCCCACGGGGACAGCCCTCCACTATAGTTTCCTGTATGCTAGATGTAAACTACAATGCCCATTCAATAAGTTGAATCTGGTCCAGAATAATCAACACCCAATTCACAACAGGAGGCACCAGCTTATTTTAGCCTTACAGAAAAGTATCATCCCATTTCTGAGCAAATCAAAGCAGATTTGCCTTCACATGATACAACCCTTATCTTAGCCAGATATGCTCTGCAGATGCTATATATCAAAACTTCAGCTTCTGCTCGTAACATTCTAGTCCAGAAACATCAAGCTGAACGCAAGTGAATTATGCCACTCTTGCCCCATGTGATGACAACTCTTAAGATTTTACAGAATACAGGAATCAAACAGAAATTACAGCCCTTTGTGAGCCAGCTTGAGCCCTAACAATAGGCTTGATAACCTTGCTTACAGACCCTGAGTTGGTACGAAATAAATGACACTTTCACCCACATAGTAGCCATCCTACTTTTAAACATGTAGCAGGACCCAACAGAACCGAACACAAAGCCCAAGAGATCTTCAGCCCATACTAAGCCAAACCCTAACCATCATGCCTTCTGCTGTGAGTTTTTAAAACACCCCTAAACAAATCAAAGACCAATGTTTTTCCTCAGGATGCCACCCTCACTTTTGCTTGTTTAGCCTTGAAGGTATATGCACATAGTGACCCATGCAGCTCTTCAGACCCTTACCTTTCCATGTGGTCCCTCAGACACAGGAGCCACAAACCCCCACCCACATGGCACTGGTGCTAATCAAAGCCCAAAGGCAGCGTAAACACCCCAGAAAGCTTAGGGCAGGGCCAGGGCCTCATTCAAGAGGAGCAGAGGAGTTTCCTGTTTTACCATGAGGTAAATCTGAGTGCCTGGGATGAGAGCCTGTGCAGCATCCTCAAGGGCTTGATTGTTCTTCATAAGGATGAGCTCCCTGAGGTCCTGTGCCAAGATGAGGGCCAGGATTAGGAACAGCAGTGTTTGAGGAGCCCAAGTAATTTGCAAAGCTCAGATAAGCAAGAGAAGGGCTGGCATTAAAAGGAGCAAATGACTTTTGGACTATTTTGGGCTGAGGCAGGGACTACTACATATGTGTCTAAAGGCATACACTTAATGCTTGGGTTGGAAGAGCCAGTTTTCCTGCTGTAATTGGCCCAGTGGGAAGGCAGGATGGGAGCTGGTGTCACACTGTCGGGTTTATTTAGCCCTTCTCACCACCTCAGTAAGCACTACCTGGCCAAACTGTTCCTGACCATCTGTTCCACCCATGGGGTCTTCCCAGCTCCAGCAGCAAGCCTCCTTTTCCAGGCAACACTGACTCTACCCTGCCCAATGCTAACATACCTCAGCAGCTTTAGCATCTGGTGTCTCCTAACCACACTCTGGCGAACAGCAGCCGCTCACCACAGCTGCCAGCATCCCTCTGTTACTTATCAAAGGATGAGGACTGGGCAGGATTAGGGATCAAAACAATGCATGGAAGATCTCAGTGTGCTTCTGAATCATGCGATGCTTGGAGGCTAGGATTAGACATGGTGCTACTGGAAGGCAATAGCTCCTGTTTTTTTCTGGGGCAGGGAGAATTTGCTGCGATACTACTCCGTGGCACTTTGGCCCAAACTCTGTGCCACATGATAAAACCTGTAGATTTGCATAAATACTGGTGTCAGTCTGGATGGCTTCTATGTAACTGTGGGGCATGTGTGGATCTTCTGGATATACAATAGCAGAAGCAAATAACTTAATAGGTCTGTTGTGAGTAAAGCCTGCTTCAAAGGCTGGAATTGAAGTCTTGATTAAGAAAACCAAGAGATGAAGTGCTAAGCTGATTTACACATTTTGCAACACCTCCCGGGGTAGGCTGAGGGCTGCTGGTAATAGCAGCGTCTCCTGGTTTGTCTTGGGGCACAAATTGTTCTCCAGACAAATGTGGGCAAGTCTAGAAACAGGCTTAATATTAGGGAAAGAGACAACAGGGACTGGAGACCTCTTTATTGCTGTTTTCTCTTAAGCTTAGAGCATTACAGTGGCTGCTGCCTTGGCAGGAGCTTACTGATACAACCAGCACTCAGTGCCTGGCTGGTGCCTTGGGTTGATCAGGGTGTTGTGGTCAGCGCTCAAGCAGCAGCACTGAATGAACTACCTTTTTGCTCAGGCCCAGGAGGTCCATGGGAGTTAGTTCAGGCTGACACACACAAAACCACCTGCCTTCACCAGGCTATCTAGCAGCACATTTGCTCCTCATCCCTAGCATGTGGAGCTACCAAGGCATAAGACTCCCACACACCCAACCAAGGCTTTTTGCTCCTCGCTCCTGCTTCCTTTTCACCCCATGCTATTCTGTAGCCTAGACATGTCCTGACACCCACTAGACAGGACTACATTGTATACAGGGAACACAGACAAATCATCAGGGACATTGCTTGGGAATTATATTACACATACGGTTATTCCCTGTATTCCCTCCCACCCCTGCCACTAGCAGATGTTGGCCTAGATGATGTCTCTGAATATTTCCATTCCCAATTAATTCATTATAAGAAGAAGAAAAAGCTTCAATTAGTAAGGTTATTGTTATCTATTAGATTTGGCGAACTTCTGTTGGCTCTTTGAATAATTGCCTTTCTGCTTCAGGTTAGCGTTACTGGAAAGGCTATTGAAGCACATGCCTAACATGAAGCACTATGAACTATGGTTTATAAATTAACTTTTTATTGCAGTAATTTTTCATATGAGAGGTACCTCATTTATGTACCCCTGTCCACCTTTGTGTGCAAACAGAACGCTCATGAATTTTAATAGATATTGGAAATACTCGCTGGAGTGAGAACAGACTCTTTTCACTGGCCACAAACATAATACAATGGCACTAACATTTTTTTCCACCCTGCTCATTTTTTGATCCTGGCTTCAAATAAGAAAGCAGGCTGTGAACACACTGACTCATCTCTTGTTTTCTCAAAATAGTGAGAAGTTTTATTTATTTTTTTTAATCACTAACTACCTGAGAGAAAGGAATGCCTCACAAGATAAAGGCATTTAATTAGTTTGTTTGCTGTTAAGAAAACTATGTAGGTGGATGTGGGCTAAATGCCAAGCCAAAGTGGTCTGGCTTTACTGACAGTTCAGCAAAAGAAAAAGATTAGACGTCATGGAAAAAATTACTCCCCAAACAGGAAAAGCTGGATACGGCACATATTTCTCTTCACGATCTAGCTTTGTAACAGTAAAAGGAACCACTAGCATTAGCTAACAGAACACACTTAGGCTGTAAAAGGGCGTACAAAACAACAAAAATGTAGCTGAATTGAAGGATTTTGCCAGTTATATGATATTTCTTGCAAATATCTTATTTTTCATTATTATTATTATTAATATTATAGCAAAAGCAAGTACTCCCTTATGTCCCCAGACTGCACAAAGGCCAACATGTCAGCACTGTTCATGTGCACAGTGAACATCTGGCCACACTAGATACGTTTCAGAGCAGCCTCAGACATCAGGCTACTTTCATTTATAATTCAGAGCACACTACAAAGCGGAATACTTCTTGTAGCCAGTTTGGCAAACAAACTGCACTATATCAATCATCCTAATCTTTATTTGAATGCTTTTCACATTCCTGTGGACGTGAAACACTCGAGGTACAGTGTGCTGGAATCCCAAAACACAAACAAACTCAAGAGAGCCCACAGGGGAGCACAAGCCTGCTTAGACTTCAGCCACCTCTTGCTTGAAGGCCAAATTTGCATCACAGCTGGACATCCTTTGTACTCTGTTCACAACTGGATCCTTCTGCTCCCCTGCTGCCAAGGCGCTATTCCCCATGTTTGCGTTTGTGCCACATTCTGAAGCAGGAGTGCACCTGTCTGTACAGAGCTCCTCTCCAGGGACTGCAGGGCATTTCAGACAAAGCTTCCCAGCTGGCTGCTACATCAGGAAAGTCTACCAGCATGCTTTGGATACAGTATCTTATTGCCAGTCATCCTTTACCCTTTAGACTTTTGTCCCAGATAACCAACCAGCTCCATACCTTTCCAGAAATCCATGATTCTTATCATAGTGACCCGGCTTATTGTATGATCACTCAATTAACTCCCATCTTTGGATTATTAAACCAGTTTCTATTAAACAGGAAACATACTGAAATAGTCCATTATTAGCTGCCTCCTATTTCTGAGATGAGTTGTTTCTACTGTGTGGAGGAATGTGACTGCTTCTTCAACAGACTTTTGGAAAAGCACAATCTGTTTACCACAAGGTCCCACCCCTCAGACAGGCATGACAGCTGCCTAAAACAAAAAACAACCAAAAAAACCCAAAACAACAACAACAAAAAAATCACATTCATCCTTCCCCATAGGTCTGGTCTGTTCCCACAGGTAGAGGTCTGTTATGGACCCTCCTATCATATTACTTTGTTTTTCCCTTTTGCAAGTGGAGGATGTGTGCATGACTGCATGAGTGCTTTTAAGGAACTTAGTGAGACTGTTTCTTCAGAGCCGCCAGTCCAAGTATGTGTATGGGACACATTTGTACACAAGTCTCCAGAACAAATCAAACCCAATGGGAGGCATCTAGTTTTGAAGATCAGGTCTCACGTTTCCAGCAGCTGTTAGTGATAGCATAGGGACCAACAGATGGGATGGGACAAAGATATGAACAGAGAGCAGGAATTTACATTAGGTCAAAGACAGTGAACCATGAGCAGATCTAAAGTTTAAAAAAAGAAAAAAAAGAAGAATTAGCAGATGGATGGTCTGCTCCCCCAGCCAGCAAAGAGAAACCTGGCTCTCACACCTCCTCCTCCCACAGGATCTTCCCTTGCATATGCTTCTCCCATTATAACTTCCATTTCTCCTGCACTCCAGCAAGACTTCCAACTTGTGCCCTTACACAACTCTGATTTCCTTGGGAGACAGGCTGGGAACCCTACCTAAATAGACAGCAACTGGCTCAGCACTTCTCACTGCTGAGCCAGTAACACCAAAGGTAGTGCCCACACCACAGGCTAAAAGGGTGTGACTGCCGCCTGGGAAGCCACGGCTTGGGCACTGGAGACAGCTTGTGTCCTTCAGCACAGAACCAGCAATCTTCCACGCTCCCAGGCAGGGTTTGCAACTTGTTATTTTACCCTGTATTGCCATTGCATCAGGGCTGGTGTCAGACACTTTAAACCTCAGCTGGTTACTTTTCCTTTCTAGGGTGTCAGGAAGAAGGAAAAAAGAACAAGAGTAACTCTGTATTTTCTCCTCCAGTAGAAATTAGAAATTAAATCTTGGGGTAATAAATCTGCATTTTACCCAGTATGGCTCCAGAGTGAGGCAAAATGTTCTCCCTACAACATCCACGTCTTGGCTGGCTTCTGTCCTGCCAGGGAACAGGGACTTCTCTAAGATAATTTATTTCTTGCCATTTTATATCACCTTCTATGGGTCACATCCCCTCTGGCAGGATGACACAATGTCATTTTGCAATACGCTGCCTGTACACACACCATTGTGGACCTCCCTCCTCTCCTGCCATTACCCTCCCCAAACTGATGAGCTTCTCCCTCTACCACGATCACAGCTGCTGTTTTTCACCAGGGAATCTACCATGCATGCACAGATCCCATCGCACATGGCTAGAGCTGAAATGTTTCCTTGCTAGCTTGATTTTGAAAGCTATCTCTCTAGCGCAAAGGTTTGAAATGATGACAACTTCCCCAGCACAGCCTGGTGCCCTGTGAAGTCCTACCTCAGTCCTCATCCCTTCTATTGATCCTTGTCTAATCTCAATTTCCACTTTTGTCCCAAAGCATGCTCTGGGACTCCCGCTTCCCAGCTCCACACAGGCTGATGCCTGGCTTGGGGCAGCTCAGTGCTGTGCAGGGACTACAGCATGCCCCGACGATCTGAGCTCAGCAAGCCAAAAGAAATCTGGTGCTGTGGGGTGGGAGGTGCTGGGCAAGAAGGGGCTCACAGCCCACTGGCTGTAGCCACGTTCCTATCTCAGGCCTGTACAGGGTCCAAGCAATAAGGAGATACAGACTGGTGTGTGCTACTTCTAGAGCCACTGACATGGTACCTGAGAGCCCTCCATGGCCCCAGGTAAAGAAGAGATTTCTTACCCCATTCTAGATGGAAAAAAGCTTTTCCCCTCCCCCTTAGTTGCTACACTTTCCCTGCTCAGCCCAGCATAATCTTCACTGCACCCACATACTGTATTTAGCCATGTTATTAAGCCTTTGTAGACTGGAGCAGACACACGCTGCATTATGTGAAAAATACAGAATTAGTGTAATTGTTTTTAAACATGGCACAGTCTGCAGCATCAATTAAATACTGAAAAGGTATGCATAGGAGATAATGGTAGGAGAATAAAAATGGCACTGGGAAAAAAGCTCTTAAAGAACATGAATTTCTAGTTCAGGAAAAAAAATTAAGAGGAAAAGCCTGAAAAATTTTCTATTACATGAAACATCTCCAAAATAATGAATGAAACTTTCAATGTGAAAATTAATATAATATACATTTGAGGACTTAAAATAAGGAATATTGAGGGTTTTTTTCATTTTAATAGCATGTTTTGATACCTATTTTTACCTTGAAAAACCTTCGTTAAATTGGCTGATCAGATGTTGGAAATGAATAGAGTGAGAGGAAGAATGAAAAAGTGGGAGGAAGTGTTAAAGAGAAAATGTTTATCTTTGCCAATACACAAGGTAAGATATATTAAGAGTGCTAATTAAAAATGAAACAGGAACAAGGATTTCATTTTCATGACATGTATATCGACACAAACAAATTCTGAGCAAATTAAAAGTTTTGCCCATAAAATAACCACCCAAAGCCTGCTGCAAAAAATGTAAACCAGCTTCTTGCATCTTCCTCAGTACTTCTGCTCTTCCTCCCAACAATGATGTAAAGGAGAATGGTTAATTTCCTGGCCACAAGAGATGTGGGCAGTATTTTAAAGGTATAAGGAAGATCAATAGCAGTGCTGATGGAAAGAGGAGTGAGAGAGGTGAGAAGACTTGAAAATGCATCCCTTAAGAGAGAAAACCCAATAAACTAAGAATAGAAGAGTACTGGGGAACAGGAAGCTGACTTAGCCTGTGAGCAATGATGAACATTTCTAACACTTGACTTTTACAGTAGTACGTTCATGCTCATCTTGCACTCCCATGTCTGTCTCCCAAGCTGAAAAATGAGTTAGCTAATAACCTGAACATTTCCCGTACAGTTTACTTGGGAACAGGATCATTTACTTATCAGAAGTTTTATTTAGACACAGAGTAATAAGCTTGTCACATAAGTAGGTCAAAGGCAATATTTGAAACAAGTATCAATCCCAAGATATCCCCTCCATAAAATTTTACAGGTAAATATTGACATATAGGAAAGAATCTGCATCTGGGAAAATTTTTCATTCCTTAAGCTGTACTCAATTATTTTCACCCCTTATATCACTTCCTCACTGTCATTGAGATATACATTTTTTTGTCAGCTCATCTTTTGCCTCAAAAGACAGCTTGACTTCTCTTGTCTGTTCACATGTTGGTTGAACACAGCCCTCCATATTTTCCTCTGTTCCCTGAATGTACTGGCAGATGACAAAAGCTGCTTCCCATCAGCTACAGCCAGGAACAGAGCACACTGTGAGCTTGACAGAGCAGAATGACCGGGCCCCTCTGCACGTACACAACCTGGGTTTGGAGGAAAGAAAGGAAGGAAAAAAAACCCAGCTATCATGAGGACAGAGAATAACGGCAGTTGGAGAAGATGATTTATTTCAAAGCTTTGCAAAATGGGGCCAGCTTGGGTGACAGACTCTCTGAAGCAAGGGTCAATTTGAAGGACCTCATTTCACAGAGCCAAGTATGGGGAAGGGATGAGGAATAGTGGGGAAGAGGAATCCTGAGCCATGAGTGAATTGCATCAGAAATCCACAATACCAGCAGCAGCTCAAAAAACCCCTTAGTACTGATAGCAAGAGCTCTGAGTGCCCCCCTCACTCCAAGGCTAGGTGGGAACGTCACCAGCAGGCAGCCCTGATGTCTCTGCGTGCATACATGCACAGACACACACACACACACACGCTGATTCGTCATCAAATGTGCGTGAGCTGTTCCCACCAAGGGCAGCTTATCAGCAAGACAACTATGAGAAAATGATAAAGGCCAATATAATTACACCTGCTTGTTTCATTGCTGGGTAAATATTGTGGGACTCATGCTGAGGAGTGCTGAGTCCCTCAAAATTAATCTGAATCCACTCTGCCCCTGTCAGGATCTGAAACACTGGACACTCATATGCTAAATAAAACCAATCAAAATCACTGAGGGAAGAGTTTTCTTTAAAAGAAAAGTCAGTTTAAACAGAATCAAAATGCTTTGCAGAAATGGTTTGATGTAAGTGTTTTCAGGAAGATACCTTTAATGAAGTGGAATGAGAAAGTTGCTTTGATAGGGTGATTTTATTTTTAAACTATGTTCTCTCTATTAAAATATGTTTACCTATATAACAGTAGAGTATAAGATGTCCACACTATGAAAATGAAAGGTTTCTGAAGAATTTTCATGAGGAACAACTGCGTTTTATTTTGCAAGAAATGTCAACTTTTTATACCCACACAGGATTTAAATGTCGACACTGGACTTCAGAGCAGAAGTACTAATTTCTCAGCTGCTCCACCACTATAAACATGCTTCTTCCAATTAAATTTCATAGTAACTCCTGTAATAAAGGCAGGAACGAGATAAAGGTACTTTTCCTTAAGGGGAGGGTGAAAGCTCTGTAAGCAATACTTGCTTGGAAAAGAGATAAAGTAAATACATCTTTCCACAATGGCATATGCCTTAGACTGGACAGAACCCATCGAAAAGTATGCAGAAATGTCATGTAGCACATACCAAAACCAATTAATCTCTCACTTTCCCACAGAGAAAATTGGCCATTGGGCGTTTTCATCTCCACATCTCCAAGTCATTACATCCCAACCACCCATAGGGTGAACTTCAGCTAATTAGATCAGTCTCCCAGGTTTTAATCCTTGAATATCATTTAAAGTTTACAGCATAACACCAAAAGCTCCCTGACACCGACACCTTAATTTGCTGTCATTGATCGCTCCACTGCCACTTTAATCAGATGGGCTGCAGTGTCAGAGACCCACTGACTTAGCTACCTGTGGTGTAATCTTGGGTGCGTAATACTGAGTTTTGTATTAATAAAGGCTGATATCACCATGATGCACTCCTGAGGCAGATAGGAGATGCTGAAATGAGTGGAGTAATGAGGAACCCCACCCTTTCCATATATACTTGCTAATAACTGGTTTCCCTTAATAAAGTTCTTCTGAAGGACAGGCTTTTTCCTTCCCAGCAGCCATACATAATACCCACATAAGCATAAATGGAGACGGTTCCTTCCAAAGTGTTGCTCTTATGCAATGTCAAAAGATGGATCTCTATCAAGCCCAGGGCATGTAAAGAGAGGAAAAACAACATTAAGTGCAAGAAAGCTAAGCCAAAGGGGGAACCATCCTGTCTCTGAATAAGCTCTTGTGGATGACACATTACATTCTCACACATCCTACATTCTTTTCCAAAGGGTATCTCTTCTCAGAAGATGGGCCAGAAATTACTTTGTCCAACCCATACCCCCTTGGGTTCACAACATCTTAGTGCAATCCTGCCATCGTTATTGATTTCAGAAACTGGGCTGGACAACACAGAGCAGCAGCTGGTCTGTAGGTCCTCCTGCCCTCACTGCTGCCCAACTGCACAGACACCAACCTCCAACAGAGAGGCAGGGCCTAGAAGGGGACATCAAACAGCCACAGCTACATTTCCCAGAGCTCCTCTCTCACCATTCTTGGTCAGATGCCTATTACACACAAGCAACAGAAGAATCAAGGCCAAGATTTGCACACTTTACGCTTTTATTGTTATTTTCCTGCTAACTGGCCTAGAAGTCTATCCTGCAGCCTGCTTGTGCTGTAAATCAAATAAATCCTTTTTCTTTTTCCTTTGCTATTGTCACAGAGTACATTTTCTCTTAAGCCCTCCTAAAACTTCGTCTCCTTGCTGTGCTAGCTTGCATTTAAGTTAATTGGAGAGCGATCATCAGCCAAGTGAAGCAAGGTCTGAACACAGATCTGTGTCATGTATCTCCTTCTGTCTGTAAGATAAAGCTGGGTGGAGACCAAGGAAGAAAGGAGAGCAGAAGGAAGCTGGTGTGGGGCAGGCATGAAAGACCCAGGAGGGAAACTCACAGTACAGGAGGAGGTGAGATGCATGCAGCTCCTTGCCCAAGGCAGTGAATGGGGAGCAATAGGAAGGTGATGAGAGCCCCTGGTATGCAAGTTCGGTATGAAATCTATCCCTGCAAGGAGATGGCAGAGTTGGGGGGTGAGGGATGCAGGGAACTGAAAATCCCTGAAACAGAGGGACGAGAACATGGTGTGACACTGTTCATGCCTAGCAGTGTTCATAGTACTGACATTAAGCAGTGCCCAGGCTACAAGAAGGACTGTAGTCATACTATAGCCCTACCCCTCCAAAAAAACCACCAACAAAACCAAAAAACCCAACCCCAAACAAATAAACCAACCAACCCAAACCAAAACCACAAAAAACCTCCCACCTTTTCCTACTATGTCCATATTAAGTGCTTTGGTCCAGATCCTGAAAGCTGACCCACAATAAGAGAGCCAGACCAACCCTGTGGACCTCCAGAGAGGCCAGCAAGTCTCAGGAGAGGCTCCAGCAGTGACCTTTAAGGAATAACACTAATTTATGGAGAGGAGTGTGAAGGGTCTGACATATCCTTGCAGATCAAGGCAGACAGGCCTTGAGCTAGAAGAGGCAGGCCCGGGCATTAAAGCATCATCTTTCCACACAAAGAAAATAATCCAAAAATACTACAGCTCTACCATTACCAATCTCAAGGGAGCACAGCAGGAGACCTGGGTGCATACAGGCCCCAGACCTGTACAAATGGAGCAAGACATGCACCTGCCTCCAGGAAACCACGATGTGAGGCTGAGGGCTGAGGCAGCACATGGCTACAGCAGGGCTGGTGGCAAGTGCCCCAATGCCAGGTGGGCCTGTGCCCAGGCACCAGCCCTCCTCCCTCACCACCCAGCATGGAGAAAAAGCCCCACAGGGCTTTTGGGGAAGAGTAGGTGAAGGAGGGTACAGCCCCAGTTGCCTCCAGCTAGCCTGTATGGAAAGGCAGGGGAAGATGAAATGAAGGGATAATGAGGACGAATTGACTGTGAACACTCTAGTGGGCAGCAACCACCATGCAGTGTTGCCTAATCTTTGCGGCAATTTTGGTAACACAGTGCGAGGATGGAGGTGCTTGCAGGACAATGTACAGAAGCCCACAAGGTTTAGTTTTCTCACAGAAAGGATAGGTGACGTCCAGGTGCCATGCCAAGCCTTGTCTTGACTCAGCAAAGTCATGAATGTGATGCATGCAGCCGAGATCAGAAAGTACCTTGTGCTCATCACATGGAAAGTACCATGGCAACAGGAGGGGAACACAGAAGGGCCAGACCCTGAGGTGATTACTCTGACCTTACTCAGTGGGAATTGTCTGAACAACAACTGAGTAATGACTTTGCGTGTTGGCACACACATGACACACCACTGCATTTTATATGGGAGTTGTCTAGATTTGTAATTAGTTTGCACTTATCCTGGTTGTATTTTGACAAAACAGCATTAGACAAGTCTACTTTCTTCTACCCCCTCCTGTATTTAATAGCATTGATGATGCACTGAGAAAACACGTGGTGGGGGCTAGCCCCATGCTGCAATCTGATAGCTACAAGACTCACAAGTGCAAATTCACTGCAGACCTTGAGCATGCTCCAGGGATGGTGGCAGGGAAAGCCCAACTCTGCTTTGGACTACAGTATGGACAGGAGCATTTCCACCAGGCACAGGCACTGTTGTGCATGGCTAGATTTTATCCACCGCCTCTTGTCCCATAAGATGATGTGACCGTCAACTGAGTGCCATCTTTGCTGAAGGCTGTGGGGACATCTGGGTATTGCAGGGCAAGGAAAGCACTTGAACACCATCTGCTCACTTTGATTTCAGCTCTGCCCACGAGCAGGCATTTACCACCTAGAGCATAGTTCATGAAGCAGCTCTCTGTTCAGCTCTCAGGACAACCCTCCCCAGCACTGCCCACAGATTGGCATACTTTTTGTCCTGTTTGTGGTTTAATGCTTCTCCACAACCACCATGTTTGGGAAGATATCCTAGACCAGAAGAATCTCTGATCTGGCTTTGCTCCAAGACTCAGAGGCCATCCAACCTTCTCCCTGCCACAAGCAGCTGTACACCCTGACGCAGGCCTGACCCGTAATGACTCTTCTCCTCCGCCTGAGTTCCTGGTCAAAGTTCTCAGACTCCTCTGAGCACACACTTAAGTTATATAATAACACCCTCTAAGTGCTGTTTCAGCATCACTGAAATGTTGTTTCTGAAGATGAAAAATAAAACCCCACCACCTCCACAGACCTCTGTCACCAAAAGCTACTGCAGAATTCATTCCAGTTATGGCTGAAGGGAGAACACTGAAAGTTTTACAAGATGGCTTTTATGTCTTTGAATAGCTAGACAGAGATTCTCCTTGCAGACACCTGCAATTTTCTTTCTAAACCCCAAGGAAGATGTGTGTGTGTAGTTATGCAGCAACATGCTTTCAGTCGGGGATTTAATAGTAGGATACAGAGAAGAAAAACACTGTGAGTGTCAAACTAAATATTGTCCTTATGAAACATAGTGATAACAACAGATCAAACCAGAGACCAGCTTGCAACGCATACTTCAAACAGCCCAAAAAGTCACATTGCTCTGTACAATGGGAGGGTTTGCACCCCTCCCACAGCCTCACTGAAGCTGATGGGAGCACGAAGAGCAGCGGAGCCCAACATGCTGCTCAGTCTGGAACCACCACCTGTTGTGACAAGCATGTTGTTATAAGAGATATACTGCAAGCATTTGGCACCTTTAAAATCTATTCTGATCTTCAGATAAGATCAGTTTTCTAAAACAAGCTCAGAAATTGCAAAGGTCTTGTTACTGGCTTAAAGGTGAGTAGTTCCAGAGAAGCTTTTAAGGGCATGGGTCAAGCATGCAACGCCAAGTTTAATAGCAGCAATTTAGGATGGTGCTATGTGTTAGGTTGTTTGTTACCTAGGCCTTTGTACTGCATGGCCAGCCACCAGCAAGGCTGTAAAACATACCCTGTGCCAGCACCTTGACCTTGCCAAGGCTGAGCTCACAGACTAGCTCAGACCCTGTTACAGGCAATCACTTAGCACCACAACAGCCAAAGCACACACGCACCACCTCTCCACCACCAAAGGCGGACTGCTGCTGCTGAAGGCCTGTTTGCCCTTAAACGACTATGGACATTTCTGCTTGGAATGCATTTTTTAAACTTCATTTTACTGTTTAACTGGCATAACTAGTGCTCCGTTCAAATAAATAAACAAAGCTGTAAGCACCCAAAAGCAGACTGGTGTGTAATAACTGAGGGGTCCCTTTCCAGAGTGCAGAGGAACTCACGACTTCAGAACTGTCCAAATGAGTTGAACTAAAGACTCCTGATAATTATGAACAGCAGACAAGTTTCCTATCCAGATTGAGTGCAGGGGGGACTAACACCCCTCCAGACCCATCAGATATACTTTTTTGGCATCACCATTGATCTCACAGAACTTGCTCTGTAATCTGGTATTTTGCTGAATAAGTGTGTGGATGTATACAACTTTCCTTAACTGGCAAGGAAGTTCACATTGAATTATTTCTGAAGTTACCACACTGGATAACTCAGCCACATTGCAAAAAGACACATAAATCCCTGCATACATCAACTCTTAGGAAAAAAAACACAACATTACTCACTTGGATTTTGTCATTGTTTGACTGCTTTACAGACTATGTACAGGAGGCAACAACTGTACATGCATAGTTTCACAAAGAAGTCTTTGCCATTTTCAAACAATACAAAGACACACAAGCTTGAGTATCCTGACCAAAATATTTTTGAATGAAAAATTACTCTGACCTCAGAATTTATAGTTCTTATTTTGTGCATTTTCAGGTTTTTCTGGACAGTTTCACACCACCTTTTTTAGTCACACAATACAGAAAATGAGGTATACCATGCTCTTATTATTTTCTGCTTAGCCAAACTTCCTAGAACAGTTAGATTTTTATGATGTATCTTCTACCTACCCCAGCCATAGAGTATTTCCTCAATGGAGATGTTTTTCAACATAGAAGCTTGATCCTAAAAAGGACATGTGCCCTAATTTCAGTTCTGACTGGGCACCTGAAAATCCAGTAGCAGCAACTGATCTGAAGCATTTCTGGACCAATTTTTTGTGTGTTTTTAATGGTTTTATATTCAGTAGAAAAAACATATAAACCTCTCAATAGACAAGAATTCCAAGTTTCATTCACCTGCAAATATCTGTAGGGATACAGAATAGTCAGCTTCCCTAAGCACCAATCCCTGTGCTTTTTTTCCCCTGTGCTTTTTTTTTTTCATGAAACAAAGCTCCATTTGTTTCATGCTTTTATATAATCCAGTAGTGCTGATAAAACACTATGAAAACCAGAATCTCCCCTTCCCTGAAAAATCTCAAGTATTTTAAGTGTGGATGAGTAATCTGCCTGGGAAGCAGGAAGACAGTGTGTCAAGTTACCATCCAAAAGCATTACTGTTTAGGGCAGAAAAATAGATGTGGCACTAAAAATAAAATAAAAAATAATAATTAAAAAATTATGTTTTGAGGGCATTTTATTCTTGAAATTAAGATGAGACTCTTGTCAGTTAATGGACCTGCTTAGTGTGAATAGCCTCCTTCCCCTGAAGAAATTTCAGCATGAAAAGCAAAAAAAAAAGTAGTAGAATGTAATGAAATGATCTCCTAAAACCACACCCCACAAAAGCATTTCCTTCCTTTACTAGTTGAAAAGTACCCTACTACAGATTTATTGGACTTTTTATATATTTATTTTTCCTCATTGTGAATTAGGACTGAAGTAAATAATTTCTCTGGAGAGAGGTTTAGGAAACAATGGGGAGAAGGAGTGGCTTGTTTGGAAACATAATGACACAGCCGGACACACTCAATATCAATAGAGATTTCAATGCACTTGCACAAGAAGATATTATGGGAGAGGTCTGCGCTGTAACTGGGTGAAACACTTCTGCTTGTGTCAATAATGTATCATCATTACAAAGCATATCAGTCTATACCAGGTTCTACTTTATGGCATGGGACAGACATTCATTATGAAGCCATCCTTGGTCACGATAAACAAGAGGTCATTTCTTTCAGCACCCCATTAGGGACTTGTCTACAAATACTTGAACTCTCAGCTCTAGCACACAGCTGGCATAACAGCCTTAGATGATTACTTCATTTAAGAAGTAGGAAGCAATGTTTATTAATTAGATTTCTGTGTTGAAAGATACCATTTTAAAAATCTACATATTTCATGCAAGTTACTAAAGGTTCTTCCTGATAGACTTTATATATATATATATATACACACACACAAATAATTTGCCCTCCAAAAGAAAGTGGTTTTTAAATAATCACCCTATTCCTCTCATCAAGAAATGTGGTATTTGGAAAATAATTTCTTGAAAGAATCAAGTAGAAAATGCAGACTATTTCAGATCTTTCAAGTTAAAAGTTCTAATTGTCAATATTTGTGAAGATAATTTCCTATCATCCCATTAACTCAAGAATTAATAAGTGTCTTTAACTGGCACTGACTACTTTTCCTCTTTGCTCTCCACACTGCTGCCCTCTCAAGTTTCTCTTTCTCTCCTCCTGGCAAACATGCTTGTCATAGACTTTTTCTGACCACAAACTGGAGGGCCGTCACGTGCTCCACCAGGCCAAAGAGCGGCATCTCCTTCCAGATCTTACTGTGCAGCCCAGGGTCACACCCCAGCTTTTGTCTAAGCTCCATCCTCACCACCTCCAGCAGGGTGACTACTGCCTCTGCTCTGCCCCTTGCACTCCCTGCCCTGCTCCAAGGTTCATGTCAAGGCTCAGTAACTTGTTGCTACCCAAAAGTGGAAACTCCTGCTCTCTTTCCTTCCTCCTCCTCCCTCCACGGCAAGTAGCCGGGCAGAACATATTCTGACTACTGGGGTATGCAGGGGGAAGGCAAGGGAGAGCAACCAAGATTTAGCCTGTGGAAAGTCACTTCTTCCTCTGCTTGCTTAATGCACACGTAGTCTACTCTCTGCTCTTTCTTTGTATGAACAGCCCAATGGTCACATACAGCTTCCAGTATTATTTAAGCATCATGTTCATCTTTGTGGAATCTGAACTTGCTGATGACTCCAGTGGGACTTGACTCAAGTGCACCATTTGCTTAAATGTGTTAGCTTAATACTATATTAGAAATATCCTCCAACAAAATGTAGTTCAACTTCTTGCTTGTGCTCCCAACTTTGAATAACAATTCATAACTGGATCTTTTTTCCTCTAGAAGCCACCCAGCATGCAAGCGATCCCTAACTTCATGGAAATATAAAGGCTTGCCATGGATATTAAGACTTAGCTGGCCATCTAAATACCAGTTTCAGTTTACCCCGACTGTAGGTCCAGCCTGCTCTTCACAACAGCAGAAGAGGAGCTCCACAGAACTCAGGACATGCCTCTGCAGAAATGCAGCAGAGCACGCAGTTTGTAAGCCTAGTTTGCTCTGGGTATAAATCCAGATGCAAAGTGTATGTTAGAGGGTTGCTTTGTTTTTAATTGTTTTTTTAATGGACAAAACTCTAGCCCTCATTTGTTACAGGGGAGGCCTGCCAAAAATAGAACCAAACAGAGACAGTCACACATGCCCAAGCTTGACTCAGCAACTAGACTTCTCTTGGCCATCTCACAGCAACCTTGGCACAGCAGAGTAACAGCTGTGACAGCTCAACGTCAACATTAGTTCTTCAGCAGTTGAGCTCTTCTGTAGGTTAAGCCAAGACTGTGGTAGGTGTGAAGATCATAAAGAGGTATGAAACTCTGCAGGGATGGAAATGCAACAAGAAGTGAAGAAAAGACACAAAAATGTAAATGAGAGGGCTGGGGCATGAAGAAAGAGAGAGAAGGAGAGAGAATCAGACAAGTCAAAAATGGCAGCAACCTAAAGCATGATCTTGTGAAGAAACCATTTAAAAAATCCCCCTTAATTAAAGACCAGAGAAAAAATGATATCCTTCAAGCTTCCTGGTAGCAGGGATTCTTCTACAGGGAGAGACAAAACAAAGACCTGACCTTAGAGGTAGTTAATTCCTATAAAGAAGCTACAAATAAATCTACTGCCCACAAGGCCAGAGAGGAGTCTCTAGGCTGAGTTCTCCCATCAAACCATCAGCACTGTAGTTGACGGAGAGCAGCTACAGCACACCTTGTCTTCCCAAAGCATGGCTGCTGTGGACAGAGCACATCTTTTGGAGCTAGGTGATGTGCCAACCTCCTCTGCCAGGCCAATTAGCTGTAAGTCACTGCAGGGCTGCCTGGCTCTGAGCAAGAATCACTGCTGAGCTTTCTGCTCCAACCTGATGTTTGCTGTGGACTTTCAAAACATCCAGAAATGTGATAAATGATTTATCTTTCCCTAACACAGGTCAGCTCCCCTCCCACCTCACAATACCCCAAGGGCACAATTAAACCCTTTCTGGATAACAGGAACACTCCCTGGAGTGCTAATCATGCTGGAAAGATTGTTAGAGGATTTAGAAACCTAAAGCTTATCTTCTGTGCCACACAAAAGAGGATCTGCTTGTGCAGACACCCTAATCTGCAGGATTCTATTTAAATTTCAGCTAATTCCCAGTCCCACACTGGGAATATGAAAAGGCTGATTAGAAGTTGGGTGAATCAATAAGTGTTGAATGGCCTAGAGAAGTAGGAACATTCATTTTGGTGTTAATAAAACTGGGAAAGCTGTGGGTGGATGACTAAAAGGAACAAAGGGCTGCTTAACAGCATTGAGCTAGGGTAAAAAGGCCAGGAAGAAAAGCACTCATAAAACTTTATGACTAAGATCAGAATGAGATGAGAAATACACTGGAAGAAGTGTTGGATCAGGAAACACACCAATCAAAACCTATAGTGAGCTATGTTGACTCCTGCCTTTTAGGGCAGGAGGTCTGCCTTGCTGGAAGGGTCAAGTCCCCCCCTTTGATAAACCCATAAAATGGATGATTTCTTTCAGTGAATTCACATGACTACTCAGGGGAGGTCCAACCTTACATTTCGAAGCAAGACAAGCATGAAGGCACCAAAGCTGCTGGTTATTCCAGAGTTATATTAAGAACAACATTAGGAAGAAGGGGGAAAAAAAATTATCCAAAGGAGGTGTTAGAGGGCAACAGAAGTACCCTGAAGGACTCGAAACAAGGAGAAAGAGCAACAGCTTCAGCCTTTGGGAAGAGAGACTGAGCATTCAACCAAGCAGGAAATGGGACAACCTAGGGCCAATGTTACAGCACTTTGTCAGGGCCTGTATTTCTTCTGCCCTTGCTTTATTTGCCCTGTGGCTATACAGAAAACTTACTTCTCCAAAGTTGTCAATTTGCAAGTCTCATGAGCATTTAACTCACTTAATAATCTAGTTGGGTTTTTTTTTTTTGCTAAAGTATATTTCGAGCCACAGTCTCTGCTCATTAAAAACTATTTTCTTCTACAAGTATAAAATGGTTTCAAAATATTGAAACAGCAACATGTGAGGTCCCATGGAGAGCTAGCATTAGAGACTTATTAAAAACATTATGGTAACATTCAAATAAGATTTCTTCTATTAAGTTTCAGAAGCAGTATTCAATATTAAAAAAAAACCCAACCAAACAAAAAACCAAACCAGCAGCACTGAGATAGATATTTATAGGTGCTTGCTTGTGCGCCTTGGTTGCCCTCTTATACTTTTGTCTTTTTTAACGCTCCCCTCTTTAAACCTACAATCCAATAACCGTTGGCATTAACAGACCAGAAACACCACTGAGCACAGATGTGTAATTCCAAGCTCTGTCATAAGGTCACCATGCCCCTCACAGAGCTTCAGCCCAGATTTTGCTTAAAGTTTATTTACAAAACTCATTAGGAATGCTAGCACAAGGCTGCTGGAACTACACAGAAAACAACCAGTGGGACTTTTAGATTGTTTTTAAAAAATTATTTAGTAAGGCTAAATTTGGGTTTCAGACACTCTGAATCACCGTCCTTGTCAACATGCTGATTTTCTGCCAGAAAGGCTTCAAACATCTCTGCTTTCTATAGATATTTTTGAACCTCTGCTATCAACACAACCCAAAAGACAATGAACAGGATGAAATAGGCTCAGCAAAGCAGAGATACACTTGGAGCATTCTCCACACGTCCCACCACCTCCAGAAAAGCAAAGGGGGAGGCATGGGACAGTAGTAGGTAGGAAAGCAAAGCTCAGGGTATTCCTAATCCTACCACAAAAAAATGCCCCAAAAGACTCAGAAGAAAGCCTTCTGATTTCCAGATGACCTTCATAGACTCAAGAGGTTTGCAAGTTCAGGTAAAATCTGGTTGCATGCACACACACTTGGTTATTTTCAAACTAATGCTGGTAAATACTGAGGTTCCTTGACTGTTTAAGTTCATCTATTATAACAGGCCTATTTATGCTCCAAATGAACATAAGATTCTTCAAACCTATTCCTTCATTAGGCATTTAAGAAGGACAGATAGTTCCATGTGCTTGCAAGCAGAACATGCATCTACAGGATAAAACAAGACATATTTGGAAGAACATGCTTACTCGCTCACATTTTAAAGCACCTCATTGTAGCATGGAAACACTGAGTGCTTTGCTACTGACACATATATGCTCTCAGGGCCAGAACTGACTTTCAGTGCTGTTTTGCGGGCATGTAGAGGAGGAGGAGGAAGCCCACAACCTTCCAAACCGCAGCAGGCTGTTCCAGCTTTGTTTCCCACACCTCAGACCATCACTCTCAAGGAGAAAGTCTAACTTCTCAGGTCACATTACTGGCTGAGGACACCTAGTGGGGTTTTGCTTAAATATCAACACCACAAAAACTACAAGAAAATTAATAATTATTATATTATTAAAAAAACAT
The DNA here is from genome assembly GCA_033124195.1 of Coracias cyanogaster. Lineage (NCBI taxonomy): Eukaryota > Metazoa > Chordata > Aves > Coraciiformes > Coraciidae > Coracias > Coracias cyanogaster. The sequence goes on along the minus strand of JAVSBS010008026.1, from coordinate 1,571 downwards.
TAGTAACATTAAATCTTCTTTTATTAAAAAAACACAACAACCCAGTTTTGGGTTTTTTTTTTTTAATTCAGTAACTGATGCTACAGAAAAAAATCCCAGTCTATTTCCCAAGTGTTTTCTAAGCTTGGTCATAACACCAACATTGCTTCAGTTTCTTTCCCTCTCCACGTTCTTTGATTAGACTGGTTTTTCTGAGTTTGAGGTCAACAGATCACTGCCATATTTTTAAAGTGTTTCATGGACCTACACCCATCAGCAGTCAATTGGCATTAGCAAGATCATCAGTATTACTGGTTAGAAGGGCTCCACAGCCTCAAACCACCAGCAGAGCTCCAAGCTGCAGGAATGCAGCCAATAATTTAAACTAGGTGCAGGCAGAACTTTTCACTTTTACCCATTTATAATGACTAGAGTATGTCCTGTCATCAGTAAAACATATGAATACTTGCTTAAGTCTCTTACTGTTGAATCACTAGTAGGTCATTGATGCAGTTGGCATGGTTCTTACAGAGGACACTTAAAAAAAAAAGAAATTGTGAAGTGATTTTTTTTGGAGCAGGAATAGCAAGATGAAGATATTTTAGGATGTAATCTGACCCTTTTTTTTTTTTTTGTAGGCTAAAGCACTTATTTGGATTTCTCTAAGATGAGAACTTTTGTTTTGGATTACTGCAGCTGGGTGAGAAGTTTTGAAAAAAGATGAAGTTAAATGCCGTGTGTCACTTTGGGATTCTCCGTCCATATTCTGCTTTAGTCCTGGAGCTGAACTTTATTAGATCAGAGCTCTGGAAGAGCTATTTCCTGTTCTCAGCTCCTACAGAGTATTGATTTCAAGCACTACCTGAAACTATAAGGCATGAGCAACTTTATCTGCTTCATCACAGATTTTGCTAAAAAAAACCAAAACAAAACAAAGAAAACTAACAAAATCCCCAGACAGCCCCTCCTCAATACCCGACAGATACGCACAGAGTAGCCACACTGTTCTTTCACCTCTTCAGGTAGATCATGCAGTAATTGATAACTCAGCCTGTGCTCCAGCCTGCCCCTTAATTACCTTAAATACCCATTTCATCATATTCCCTCTGCTGGCTCCCATGTTTGAGAGGCATATGAAGCCAGGCAATGAGGATCTTCAAAGTAAAATAGAGGCAAAGACAGGAGAACCTCTTCCCACCCCTCCCAGTCAAAGCTAAACATACTTCTGAGACATACTTTAGTTTAAGAGTGGATTGACTAGGCAGGGCCATTTCTCTTCCTCTCTCTCTCTGATGGTAACACAAAGCCAACAGCTCCCCAAGGAAGCAAGCACCAGCCTGAAATGGGTCAGAGCATGTGGGAGGGGAGGAAGATGAATGGAGAACCACCTCCAATAGTGTCTAATGACAGAATTCACAATGGAAAAGCCAGGATAATTTCAAGCCTCTTCCTAGTATGAAAAACCATGGGTAAATCATAGCTGGACCGCTATTTAGTCTTTCTGTGTGAATTCACCCAAACATGCAGGATAATTCACTGCTGCAAGACAGCACTATTAGGTTTTTTGTTATCGTATGAAATCAAATTACCTT
>JAVSBS010008024.1:5559-23773 GCA_033124195.1 Coracias cyanogaster | reverse complement strand
TCTGAGCCCTCTCAAACAGGGCCATGTCCTTCTTATGCTGGGGCCTCCAGAGCTGCCCCAGCACTGCAGGGGGGTCTCCCCAGAGTGGAGCAGAGGGGCAGGATCCCCTCCCTCAAGCTGCTGGCCACACTTCTTTTGATACAGATGATAGTCTTTCTTTCTGGGTTGGCTCCTGTGCTCTGTACACCGGACCGTGACCACGTGCTTTGCCCCAGAGATCCCTGCGCTTTCCACGGAGCACAGCCTGGAAACTGTTGTGAAGCTCATTTACTTAACGCATCTCATGGAGTTCAGGACCCTCAGCTTCACCTGTGGACTTCAAAACATAATGTATTAATATTATGTCATATTAATAAGTGATTATTTATGTCGATACACTTTTATCTGGCTGGTGTGGTTCACATCAGCAGCAGCGAGCTGCAGGATTTGTAGCCAGCCTGACTGTCACCTCCAAGACCAGCTTTGATTCATGGTCTCATTTCCTGTTTTTCCTCCCACTGCTCACAGCCCTTTTTTTTTTTCTTTTTTTTTCCTTCTCCATGGTCCATTTATTAAATGTAGAGTTAGAAACACAATTAGAATTTACTCAAGTCTGTAATGGCTGAATAGTAAATCTCTGGAACAATACAAAATCCTTTCCTGAACCTTTCTTATCTGGGTTGTCTGTTGAGCTGATGGACTCAGCCTTCTGTCCTGAGTGACTGAAAAAGAAGCACCTGATTTGATCAGTTCCCAGCAGTGACTCTGTGCGTAATTCTGAAGTTCCCAAGCACTGCAAAGAGATCCGCAGGCACAAAAGAACAGCAAAAATATTTTCCTGGCGTTCTATGTGCACCAGTGTACGGAGCTGAAGACCAGAAGCGTCGAAGTGCTAAGTGCTCATACACCGAAAGAAAAAATCTGAGGAAAACTGAGGAGGGAATATAGTCTTCTGCAGACTGTGGAAAGGGTTCGTCTTGAATCGGTGCCAGGAAAAGTGGGTCCAGTAGAAGTTCTACATTGAAAACATTTCTGCGTCTAAAGACTATTGTTGAAGAGTTTTGAATGGCATCTCATTCAGGGAGCGAGAGCCATCCTGCAGGAAGACCTGGACAGGCTGCAAGAGTGGGCTAGCAAGGACCTGAGGAAGTTCAACAAGGACAAGTGTAAGGTCTTCCAGTTGGGAAAACATAATCCAGGAGTGTGGCGCAGGCTGGGATCTGCTCGGCTGGGGAGCAGCTCTGTGGAAGGGGACCTGGGGATCCAAGCTCAAGAGGAGTGAACAGTGTGTGCTGCTGCTGCGGTAAAAGAAAACCGATGGGATGCTGGGTGCATCAACAAGGGCATCACCAGCACAGATGAAGAGTCATTACCCAACTCTACTCAGCACTGGTCAGGCCACCCCTGGAATTCTGTCTTCAGTTTTGGTCCCTGCTGTACAGAAAAGATGTGGACAGGCTGGAGAGGATCCAGAGAAGGGCCACCGAGATCATCCAAGGACTGAGAAGCTGCCAGATGAGGAAAGGCTGAGAGAGCTGGGTTTGTTCAGCCTGGAGAAAAGAAGGCTCAGGGGAGATCTTATCACCATGTTCCAGTATTTAAAGGGTGGCTACAGAGAAGATGGAGACTCCCTTTGTACAAGGAGACACATGGAAGAGAGGAGGGGTGATGGGGACAAGTCACTCCTGGGGAGATTCCAGTTGGACACAGAGGAACATTTTTCACAATGAGAACAATCAGCCATTGGAATAATCTCCCCAGGGAAGTGGTGGAGTCCCCAGCATTGGACACTGAAGATTCAGCTGGACAGGAGCTGGGCCACCTTGTCTAAACCAGGCTTTTGCCAAGAAAGGTTGGACCAGATGATCCTTGAGGTCCCTTCCAACCTGGGATTCTATGATTCTGTGAATATTGGCGAGAATCCAGGCTTGTTTTCAAAGGTGCCAGACATGTGCCACACACATCCCTTGGCCTGTACCACCTTAGGGGTTTCTGAGCTGGAGTCTACGTAAGAACAAGAGCAGAAGCCAGTAGAGAGCTAAACTAAGAAGGTTTCCCTGCCTTCTCTTGCTCTCTAGCACATCCCAGGTGTCCTACTAAGGGGAACCCCACACTCTGGAAAAAGAATATAATTCCAATTTGTGGAACTGATTATTAAAACACTGGTTATGGGGGAACATCTGCAGTCCAGGCACAGCTGGTGTATCTTAGAGGGAGCTGAACTCACACTTCGACAGCACCGGTGTTAGGCCATGGGTTGTTTTTGGGCTGCTCTCTGCGTTTGTTCTTTCCACTGTGGCTGTTCAGGTAGGTCACATGGAAGGGTTTCTATACCTAGGTTATATTCTCAGTTTTATGGGCCATGGAAATATCTTTTCCAATTGGAGAGCATCTGAGAACGTTTCGAAATGTGTGTTTTCAAGTTAATTCAACAGAGACATACAGTACAAAACCTGTGGTCTCTCTCCACGTTGTTCATCCAGCTTCTGACAACAACCTACTACTGCTTTTAGCTCACAGGATGACTCCTCTAGCCACGCGTGAGGTGTCTCTGGTAGAGAAGACAGAAGAATGCTGGTGTTCAGACTTGGCAGGAGATAAGTGTGCAAGAACATGACAAAAGTCACGCTGTAACAGGCTGCAGGCTCCCTGTTGTGAACGATGTTTCCGTGACACGGAAAGCACATGTGGTGGCCTGAGCACAGCTCACATCTCCATCTAGAGACTGGTCCCCTGGTCTTAAACTCCAATTAAGCTTCTATTCAGGCACCCAAAAGCTCAACTGCCTTTAGAGATGACTCATCATCAAGTACAGAGGCAAGCCAGGACAACGGCATTGCTAAAGAAGACGTGATGTGCCTAAAATTAAGTGGTCTATCAACCTTCCACTGCTGAAGGAGTTAGTCAAGCAAACGTCTACGCTGAAGAAATGAGGCTCGCGCCCTCCTGACAGCTCAGGCACGAGCAGCAGTGCGCGCAGCAGGCCTGCATTCATCATACCTTCTATGAAGACGACTCTGAGGAGAAGCCTGATCACCTGGCTGGCGTAATGACAGGCTCAGGGTGCTGGGAGGCTGCAGTTGGTGTTTTGGGCGATGGTAGAACATACCTCAGGAGCAGAGCTAAGAATTGGTTGTTAACTCGATAACATTGCAGCAGTCTAGTCGTCCCGACTAATTAATATTTTTAAAGCCTCATCAGTAATGCAATTTATTTTTTATATATTAAAAAAACCCCATTCCTAGGTTCTACCTCTTATCTCTGTTGTTGTTCTTACCCTGCCGGTGTCCCTCTGTATCCCAGAGCTGACAGGATCAGTCTCCCTCAAGCACAACCAGAGAGAAGGTTACAAGTTGCCACCACCCAGAGGTCTTCCCTAGCGAGAGTGTGATGTCCATGGTAGGGTTTCTTCCTCCTCATTCTTGGATCCCCCAGGGGTATCTTCATCCCCCTTCTCCCCACCACCTGCTCCCTTCTCCCTGGTCTCCAGCACCAGTGGCAGAGCTGCCCAGCGCCCAGCTTGGGCACACAAAGGGCTGGTCTTTACTGGGCAGCTCTTGCCTGGGGCATCAGCCCTTGGCCATGTGAGGTGTCCCCGGTGCTGACCTCAGGCAGGTCAGGCTCTTGGCCCTTGGCCATGGGACACTTGTGATCACAGGGACAACCAGGTCAGGGCACAACAAGCCCAGAGCCATCCCAAGACTCTGCAGGATTGGGGGAGCACCAAGCCCATGGTCTTCTGATAGCGATGGCCAAAATCCTGTTCACCAGCATCATAGAATATTTACCAGGTCACAGTTCCAGCCCTGACTCTAGAGCATTGGGAGGTTTGGCTCTGGAGACTCAATTTTAAAATACTAAATGTAAAATCTGAGGAAGATCTGAGATCTGGCTCAGGTCTCAGTTCACTTCTCAGGCCAGTCTAAGGATATCTTTTCTGCAGCGAGTTACGCAGAGATTTTCTATGTGTAAATGGGAAGAAATATGAGACCAATTTGTTCATATGCCCTTGTAACCAAGGCATTTGGGAACTGGTACTCCAACATTCATCTTCTACCTCAGTCTGAAGACACTCCTTTCTGATTTTCACTGCCAGTCAATCACGGGGAACTTGCAGAAGTGGATGGTGTGACATCCACAGACGACCGAGCTTGTGGGAGGACTTAGAACCCATGACTATGGTTTGGTTGGAACGCTGATGGTACTTTTATTTCTCTCCCGTGACTTGGACTCTGTCTCAAGATCTCTGTACAAGTTTGGATTGCCGTTCTTCTCTTTTAATGGTTGTCCAGCATATGCATAGAGCAGCCGTGTCAGAGCCCTGAATGCAGAACCTCCTGACAGCAGCAGAACGGGGCTGAATTAATTAAATGGCCCTCACTGAAAGACAGCTAAGGCCTGAAGCATCAGGTCCTGTGGGGAAATGTCCGCTTCTATCACATTTGCTGCTCAGAGACCTCAAAATACTTTAAGGGTAAGAGTTTTCAAAGGAGCCTGCAGAGAATATAATCCTTCTTGCCCTCGCTCAAGTTCTTTTGAGAAGTGCACAAATGAGACACATTTTTGAAATCCCATAATAGGCCACAGGCCACATTTTGCTACAGTTGAAGATGAAGGAACATTTTCCTTTGGGAGATGTGTCCACTCAGTAGGAGATACCTCGGAAGAGATGGTCAAGTCTTTTGCAAGATTCCCTGATTTTATTTCTATATTTGATCCTCTGCCTCTACCATAACCAAGACAATTTTTAGCACCATTGCTCACAGCCAAGTGAGGTCCATACCTTGTCATGATGACCTGCTCTGAGGATGCAGGTGAAAGTTGTCTTTAGCCTCAGCCAGTTTGCTAAACAGCATCACAATGTGGTTCCTTTTGGTGATTCACATAGTATCTCTAACCTGATTTCAGAGGTTTAGGTATTCCTAGGATCACAGAATCACAGAATGGTAGAGGTTGGAAGGAACCTCTGGAGATCATCTCATCAAAACCCCTGCTAAAGCAGGGCCATCCAGAGCAGGTTGCCCAGAGTCGTGTCCAGGTGAGTTTTGAATATGTCCAGAGAAGGAGACTCTAGGAAGGTCCACCTAAACATAAGGAAAAACTTCTTGACTTTGAGGATGATGAAGCCCTGGCCCGGGCTGCCCAGAGAGGTTGTGGAGTCTCCTTCTCTGGAGAGATTCCAAATGCACCTGGACACGATCCGGGGCAATCTGCTCTGTGGGTTGGATGAGATGATCTCCAGAGGTCCCTTTCAACCCTCACTGTACTGGGATTCTGTGAACACAAAGGGCACAGAACAGGGTGTGAGATGCTGGGACACCTTCCCTCTTTTCACCATCCGCCCATTTGTATTTTGAGGTGCTCCATCCATTCCGTGCGTCCGTAGGGCAGCTGCCACTCTTAACCCTTGATCTCTCACAGCCATTTCAAATTTGGGGGGAATATAAATAGTAATAATGGGCAGAGGTGGTGCCAGGTGGTAGTAGCTCACAGAAGGGGTGTCGAATGCCTTGTCCCTTCATGTGAGGGATCACGTGTGGTACGAGGCATCGGAGATGTCATCAGACCGTGTCCTTCTTCAGTGTGTAACACTGATAAACACAACGCACAGTTTCCTCTCGCCTGCGCAATTCACTTCCCGGCCCAAGCATCTAAGCCAAAACAACTCAATATTAAAGTGATAAATTAGAACTATTAAATATTTAATGATGGGAGGGAAAAAGCTGCTAAAAACAAAATATCCACAGGGTAATCTCAATTGTATCAGACAGCGATGTTGCATTAGCAGAGATGATTCCAAGCTTTAATATCTTATTTGAGGCTATTTCATATTTGACAACGTGCCGTATAAATTTATGAACAAGCTCCTGAGGCCACGTTTGTTTTCTATTTATTGTTTTTCCTTCACTTCCACGACACTTTGGCATCGCCAGGGCTGGAGGAGAAGTGATGCTGATTTTTGTCACGTGGTGTTGAACCCTCACCGTTTCCCACCTGGGTTTGGGGTGGGTTTTTTTGGTCTTCCAGAACCTCATGAAACTTGTAAATCTCACAGCATGAGCCTCTGGTGTGACTATCAGAGATATCACCAATAAATCATTTCCATTTGCCCTCTCCCTGTTCTCTCTCACCAGGATTATGCTGCACGAGCCAGTTTTGGTACCTAAAACGCCTGAAGTGCAGGTGGCTACAGGGAGAAGGACGAGAGATGATCAGCCCATGTCAGAATACATGGCTGAGAGAAGAGGAAGAAACCTGGCCCTCAGGATGCCGGCAGAACAAGGCGTGATAGAATTAATTTACGTGTCAAGATCCTCACTGAAAACACAAAAGGGCTCCCATCAGAGTTAAAAGATGTCATAAGCGGATTCAATCGTATCATTGTGCAGTTGAAGTCCTTAAAAAGAACTTTGCCAATACCGTGAAGACCTCCTGCCCCCCTGAATGTTAATTAAATGAGATCATACAGCCGGTGTCAGGGAAACAGTTCGGTTGCGGCATTTGAAATGGTCCCTGTCAGCTGCTGCAGACTCCGCCAAAACATTGCCCTGGGCGTGAACTTCTTCGCAAGGTTTATCTCCAGATCAGGGGCAAGGTGTCGGGGTTGGAGAAGGATGCCATCGCGTTATCTTTGGGTGCGCGTGGAAGGACCCACCTGCGAAACGCCGTCACCTTCGAGCCAGCCGAGCAGCTCTTTAACTCTTTACGTCAACAGCTCCTAGAAATGACAGAGCCCAGGAAAGGAAGGAGCTCATGGCAGGTAAGGAACAGCGGAGGTGGCGGGGATGTGAGATGGAGATTACTTGAGCTGGAGTCCTGCCAGGTCAGCGGGGTTAACCCCCTCGCTGTTGCGAAATGCCGCGGGATCTTTAACGGCCGTGAGTGTTGAGGAGCTTGTCTTTCACATCTCATCGGATGGCAGGAGAGCAGGGAATTCGTTTACCCTCTTTAACACCAGCCTTCGGTACCGCGAGTGTCACAAAAGATATTTCTTTGCAGGCAGATGTCGGCTGCCGGTGGGACGCGGAGAAATGCCAGTTTTAATTAAAAGCTTTATTTTCAAATACAATCCAGAGATTATAAGCGCTAAGAAGGACTTCTCCGCTGGGAGGCTTCAATGTGCGGCCCTGAGCAAAACAGCAGTAATTGAAAGACAAGGCCTAATTCCCCTTCTCCCAGCTGGGTCTAACCACGAGGCAGGGACATCAATCCAGCCCTTGAAGGAAGGCTGGCAGCAACTTGGAGTTGTCATTGCCTCTATTGTCAGAGGGAAGGAAGCCAAAGGAAGGCTTTTAGATCTTCCTATCCCTTCTCTCTGAAGTCGGCTTCAGAGAAAACAGGAGAGGGGAGCAAAGCTGTTAGAGGAGAAGTCCAAAAGGTACCTGACACGTCTTCATCGCCAGAGCAGGTTCCCATTATTGTGTTTTCACGTTATTTGGGTGTACACCAGCCTAATCCCAGGCGCTTGCACCAACTTTAATCTACCCCAGGATGGTTCTGGGTCACAGGAAAGCTTTTCTGGATCCATCTTGCTGTGGCAACTTCACCCATTTTCCACCTCAAGTGAAGGCATAGCTGAAAATGGGACACCACCAGACATGAGCGCTCTATGCAGCCTTTACTTAGATGGATAGTTTCCAGGTCTTTTATTGGCCACTTTTAAGGAATTCTCTGCTTTAAAACAAAATATAGTTCATATCAACAACTCCACCTGTTCTACAGATCAGCCTCTCCATACCCACCCTCTGTCTACAGAGATTTTTTTGTGATGCCTGCACATCAACTTCTAATTTCTTGACGGGTCTATTTCATTATTCTAACACTTAATGGGAGTAAAATTAATAACTGTAGAATCAATTCGCTTTAGTTCGGATGTAATAGAATTCCTGCTTCAGTAGGACCCATACTTGATTCTTTCGTACAGGGACAAATTTACGAGCAACAACAAAAAAAAGTTTTCTTTGCAGTTTAGTATCACCCCTTTCAATGCCTGCTCATACATCAGTAAATTTTGGTTGCCGCTATGTGACTCCCCATCTCCAATTCCTCAAGTCAAAGCAGAGGGATGCTCACGTTTTGTGTGTCCACCAGTAGAAATGGAGCTTTTGCCATCCTCCTAATGGCACCAACTTTGTCTTCGACACTCTACGATCTTGTAGAGCTGCTGATTCACAGAAACATTGAGGCTGGAAGGCGCCTGAGGAGGTCTGTACTCAAACCTCCTGCTCTAGGCAGGGTCACCCTTGAGATCAGACCAGTTTGCTCAGGGTTTTATCCATCCACACCTTGAAAATCTCCAAGCGTGGAGCCTGCATGGCCTTGCTGGGAAACCTCTTCCAATGCCTGACTGGTCTCATCATGACAAAGTTTGTCCTTATTTCCAGTCTGAGCCTCCCCTGCTTCAACATCCACTGTCTCTGGTCCTCCTACAATACATCCCTATGAAAAGCCTGGTTAAATTGGTCAGGCACGATTTATGCTTCGTAAATCCCTGCAAACCCTTCTTGATTACTTTCTTCTCCTCCCCGTTCCCAGAAATAAGTTACAAGAAGAATCACACCATGATTTTCCCAGGGACCAAAGCAAGCCTGGCCATCCTGGACATCCCCATGCTTTTCCCTGTGTTTCATGTTTTTTGTCAAGCTAATCTTTGTGGAAATTCCAGTCACCTTATCTGTCAAGTTCCATTTCAATATGAGAACAGATCTTAATAACAACAAAAGCAGGATAGCGATGCAGTTTTGATTGGGTTGATAAAGAAATATGGATTTGCTTTTGAAGATGCTGCATTTTGGCCAAACCAGCAGAGACGTAGAATGATAGCATCATGGAATGGTTTGGGTTGGAAGGGATCTCAAAGATCATCTTGTTCCAACCCCCCTGCCATGGGCAGGGACACCTCCCACTAGACCAGGTTGCTCCAAGCCCCGTCCAACCTGGCCTTGAACACCTCCAGGGATGGAGCATCCACAGCTCCTCTGGGCAACCTGGGCCAGGGTCTCACCACCCTCAGAGTGAAGAAACCTACTTTTTTTGGGGACCATTTAGGCCATTTCACCCATTTCCTGGTGCTCTGTGCCAGCATCTCAAGTCTCCAGGTGACCAGGAGCCAAGAAAGTGTTTGAGATCTTCCCTCAGGCTTTATTGAAGCTCAGCACCGCAAAGCCGGGCAGCAGTTAAGCACAAATGGTCCCTGGTCAAAGGGTGGTGACACTCCTGGAAGGAGCCAACGTGAAGGCAACCAAGGTCCTCTGCGAGCCCAGGGGAGGCTGGGAGTGCTCCTGGGCTGGTGGGAATGAGCGCGTCGGGAAAGCTGGGCCTGGTTTCAAGGAGTTAGGACGGTTGGGAGCTCTCTGGCTCCTCGTCCCACCCTGGTCTTGGGGCAAAGTGCTGGGAATTGAGGTGGTGAAGGCATCTGAAGAGGTTCAGAGGCGCTCACCGAGCCACCCAGCAGAGCACAAGCTTTGTCTTGCAGGATTAAGCTGGGCTTAACTCCAACGTTGGATTGAGGGGCTCCAGCCCAACCCTGGGCTCGGTGGGGTGGGGTGACCCCAGGGCTGTGTCAGAAGTTCTCATAGTGATGTGCAAAGTAGGCCTGGTCCTTCTTGTTGAGCTGCTGACAAGCCTTGGCCACACTCTTGGTCATCCCAGGTGGGCCACAGCTGAACACCCCGATCTTCTGCACCTAGAGGAGGAGGGAGCCAAAGAGGTCCAAGCCAGCAGCACCAGCCCCACTCAACCCTTGTCCTCTGGCAGCTTTGGAGGAGCCCTCCCAGCCTGAGGAGGTCCTGGGGGCAGGTTGTCACCTCCCCGTGAAGCTGCTGAGGCTATGGAGGAAGGATGGACTCCTCCGGGGGGTCTCTGGGTGGTGGCTGTGGCCAAGGTCTCACCACAGCAGGAGGTGGTTGGCTGGCTGGGCAGCTCAGCCAGGGCCTGCCTGGACCTTACTGCAGATGCCACCAAGGTCTCCAGGACCTCGGGGAGAAGCTGAGCCGAGTCCCCCACCTTGGCTCAGGGCACTGACCTCAGGGTGGACCTCCTGCAGCGAGCTGAAGAAGGGTACGAAGGGCGGGCGCCCAAAGTGGGTGATGGAGCGGAGCCCCGTGAACAAGCTCTTGTTGAGGACCTTCTGGAAGTGGCGCTCGCAGATGTACTGCAAGAGAAGAGCGGAGCACGTCGCACGGCCTCGACTGGCCCAGCAGCCACCTCGGCCGGTGGCCGGGCTCACCAGCATGGTGGTGCGCAGGTCGAACTTCTCGGCCAGTTGGGTGATGTAGATGTGGACGGAAACCAAGTCGTTCCCGTCGGCCTCCTCCACCTCGTGGATGATGTCCGCCAGCCACTCGAACTGCCGCTGCGTGCGCGTCACCCAGATGAAGTAGACCTGGGGGACGTGGAGGGGTGAGGCTCAGAGCAGGGCCAGCGCCCTCAGATGTCTCCATGGGGCTCCTTCGCCGATGGACCATGAAGGGTTTTACCCCCGAGGAGGCATCTCATGGGTTGGGTTGGAAGAGACCTCAAAGATCAGCCAGTTCCAACACTCCCCTGCCATGGCAGGGACACCTCCCACCAGACCAGGTCACTCAAGGCCCCGTCCAACCTGGCCTTGAACACCTCCAGGGCTGGAGCATCCACAACCCCCTGGACAACCCTTCCAGTGTCTCCCCACCCTCGGCGTGAGGAACATGCCATCTACATCTCCCCTCTTCTCAAGAAGGCTCTTGTCTTCCTCTTACCTTCTTACACAGCAGCTTGGAGTTTATGGACGACTTGAAGACCAGATCCTTGAGGATGGACGCAAAGGGTGTCACCCCGATGCCTCCTCCCACCAGCACCGACACCTCGAACTTGTTCCACTCCTGGTGGCCCTCCCCAAAGGGCCCGTCCAGATAGAGCTGGAAAGGAGCCCAGCCGTCAGCAGATCATCTCCTACCTCCTCTTGCCCAGGCCTTCAAAGCCCGGAGAAGTGGGCGCAACCCACCGCCGAGATGTTCTCGGGCTTGGAGAAGCGGCGTGAGGGCTCACCTTGGGCAGCTTGCCCGTGAGGGCCAAGCTCTCTGGGGAGTAGACCTCCCGCAGGCGGGTGGTCCAGGGCCCCACCGCCCGGATGTGCAGGCTGAGCGTGTCCTCGTGCGGCGCCGAGGTCAAGGTGAAGGGGTGGTACTCGCTGGTGCCCAGGGCCACGCAGGCGACGCGCACCCACTGCCCGGACTTGTAGTCGAAGTCCCGCGGCCGCTGGAACTGGAGGTGGGTGACGCCTGGGGGAGACGAGGACGTGGTGAAGGTGGAGGAGGTCCCTCCACGGCGGCAGCGCCTCTCGAGGAGAAGAGCCGAGCTGGTGGCGCCCGGCCGGGGCTGTGGCGGTACCTGAGGGCAGGAGCTCGGCTCTCACCACGCCGAGCTCCGCCGTCTTCCTGCTGAGGCTGAGCAGCTTGTCGGCGCCGTAGATGAGAGCTGGGACGGTGAAGTAGATGTAGAAGCGGGGCTCCTGGATCAGCGCGGAGCTGCCGTGGATGACGATCTGGGCGGGGAGCGGGCCCCGTCAGCTCAGCTCGGGTGGCCGTCACTCCGTGGACGTGGTGGTGGCACCTCAGCAGCAGCGAGGAGCGGCGGCTGGAGCCACCTTGGGGCCTCCCCAGCTCATCTCATGGGCTTGCACCCATGAGGGACCACCCCTCCCACCCAGCCCAAAGGCTTTACCAGGACGTAGAGCAGCACGTAGAGGTGGTGGGTGATCCAGAAGCTCTGGAAGCTGACGCGTCGGAAGTGGCGCGTGGCGAACACGTACATCACGGCCAGAATCGCCAGCAGAAGCGCTCCCGTCACGCCTGCGACAGGTTGGGAGGCATCAAGGGGAGGGCCCAACGAGGCCTCCACCCAGAAGGCTGCGGGGTGGTCTCACCTGGGATGGTCTGGAAGAACCACCAATAATACTTCTGTGGGAGCTGTGAGCTGGAGGAGATGGCACCGTGGAGTGGCCGGAGCAAGCTCCGGGATCCCGCTGCCACGCCTGGCCCGTGCCCAGGACGCTCGGGACCGTGGTTGAAGTTCCACCTACCCATCATCCGTGAAGACGCTGGAAAAGAGGCAGGCCAACACGCTGAGCGGCGTGACCGAGAAGATGTAGACGTTCACCACGTGACCTGCCGTGTGGAGCACTGTGAGGGACAGCAAGCAGAAGAGAAAAGCGTCACCGCTGCTGTGGCTGGAGATGGGGCAGAACCCGAGGACGGGCTCCTCTTCTCCGTCTCCGCAGGCTCCATGTAGGTCTTCAAGCTTCTGCCTGGTCCCGCCGTGCCCAGAACGGGCTGGTTCTCCTGCTCCAAGCTGGTGGCACCTGCCCTGGCAGCCCACCCACCTGAGAAGATCAAGGCCGCCGTGGCAAGCCAGCGGTGGAAGTCCACGGCGGCGTCGAAGGGGACGTAGCGGTTGAGGAAGGTCTCCCGCAGGATGGTGATGAGGTTGCGGCACATGGTCAGCAGGATGTAGGAGTAGGTGAAGGAGATGCAGGCAGCCGAACCCCGGGAGATGATGATCCCCACGAAGGTGGCCTGTGCGATGCCGCTGCTGGGGGACGCGAAGGTGTAGTCTGAGGAGAAAGAGCAGAGGAGGCATCTCTGACCCTTCCAGCGACAAGGACGGAGCCGCCGACGTGGGTCCTCCAAGAAAAGGTCACCAGGGATGGGGCTGTGTGAGGACACGGGCGCCACTCGCCGTGTGAGACCCTCTCCAGAGCTGCTGGGTGAGATGGGTCTACCTGGAGGTCAAGGGAGGGGATTGTTCTCCTCTACCAGGCGCTGAGAAAGTGCACCTGGGTACCGGTGTCCTCAGCTGGGCAGCCCAGCATGAGAAGCATCAACAAACTGGAACGAGGCCAGCGGAGGCCACCAAGGATGGGGTGGGAGCTGGAGAACATCACGTAGGGGAAAGTCTGAGGGACATGGGCTCGTTCCGGGCTGGAGGAGATGGGTCAGGGAAGACCTTGTGGCTGTCTGCAACCACTTGAGGGTTGCTACAGAGAGGAGCGAGCCAACGTTCCTCAGAGGTGCACAGTGAAAGGCCGGGAGGTGACAGCGCGAGTTTCCTTGAAGAAAAACCCAGGGTTGATGTCAAACAAAAGCTCTTCCCAGGGAGGACGGTCAAAAACTAGCACGGGCCCAACAAGGTGATGGGACCTCCAACCTCAGAGCCCTTCAAACCTTCTCTAGACGAAGAGATTCAGCTTTGAAATTTGGCCTTGCTCTGAGCAGGGCATTGGACCTCGCCAGAAGGTCCCTTCCAACCTCAGGAATCCTTTCACAGGAGGACCAACACTGTTGTCCAAAGCCCCGCCGGGACCTTTCACACCCCAAGCAACCAGCAGCTTTGAGGAGCACCCCTCCAGGTCTGGGGCAGCAGAGCTGGACGGGCACTCACAGTAGGCTCGCTCCACGAAGACGCCGGCGGTGACGGCAGAGAAGAGGACCACGCAGACGATGTGGCGCCGGTAATTCTCCACGAAGCGCTTGAGCTCCTGGATCTTCTGCTGAACTTTGCTCCGCTCGTAGGTCTTGCGCCGCGCTGCTGTGTAGGGATGCAGCTGGTACTGAGTCACCCTGGCGATCACAAGAGGGTTGAGGGGGCGTGGTGGGACTCGTGGACCACGTTGCCCACGTTGGGGTCTTCCTCCCTGTCCAGCACTGGGAGGTCACCGCGCCGGTGATGGGAGGTGCCAGCGGTTGATCTCAGGTCCTCCCGCAGGCTCCACGCTGGGTGGACAGTGACCCAGAAATGGAACCGCAGGGAAGATCGTCTTCATGGTGACACCCAACCCCTCCAGATGGATCCCAGGGTAGGGGAACGGGGGTTCCCTGCCCATGGCAGGGCCGTTGCAACGAGGTGATCTTTGAGGTCCCTCCCAACCCATTCGATGATTCTGTGAAGGTCCTCGGAGCTATTAAGGCAAATCAGGACGTTTTGGCCAGTAATTTAACGGCTTCCTTCTAGAAACATCTGCCGCTGCCACAGCAGTGAGGTCCAGAGTCTCTCCTGCAGCTCCTGCTTGGGTGAACCAGCAGTTGAGGAGCACAGGCAGGACCTACCACGCAAAGCTCTCGGGCACCGCTCCAAGCTCTGGAGTTGGCCACTTCCTTGGGGCTTGTTTTTGATGGAGACACACCAACCAGACCCAGCTATGGCACCATCCCCACCGAGACGGCCAGCCAGAGGTTCTGACGGGCCTGCCTGGACCAAGGTGTCTCCTGCGGGGATGGTCTCGCACCCCCTCCCTCCGTTGTGCCACCATCGTGAGGACGTTGGCTTCTCGCAGCGGTGCCATTTGAGCAGAGGGCTTCCCGCTCTGCCAGGAGAAAGAGCCAACGGGCTGAACCCCACCCCGAGAAACACGCCCGGCGAGGAGAAGACCTACTCACCTTCTGCCTGGTCTCTTCCGCAGCTCTTGGCCTTCTCGCTCCACGCGGTGGCTCACGGTGGCCAGGTTTGGGTCTTCCTTCTCCTCTGGGATGGTTCTGTTGGAGGTGGAGCTGCACCTAGCCCTGTACCCGCAGGACTTGCCAAAATCCTCCCCCCATTTCTCCACTTTCCACCTCAGACCCAGCTGAGAAGGTATCTAGGAGGACTTGTTGGAGAGGCTGAAGTGAAGGATGGATGTGCAGCAGGGCAGGGAGAGAAGAAGCCCAAGGAGGAGAGCTCACCCTTCCACCTCTTTCTTTCTTAGGAAGGAGACACGGTTGCGCAGGTCTTGCTTGAGCACCTCGGGGACACCTTTGAGGAAGCGAAAGGACAAACGGCCCTTGGAGAGGGTGCGAGATGCGGTGGACAAGGTTTAGGCACCTCCCCTGGGCGGGGGCGTGGTGGGAAGAGGCTCTGAGGTGACCCAAAGGCGTGGCCCACGGAGCTCCATCCGTTGGGTTGGAGAGCTTGATGGGACACGCTTTGGGAGCGAGGTGGTCGGGTGCTGCCCAGCACCTCCAGCCCTACAGGGCTTCTCCCCGCTGACCTTTGATGCAGAGCTGGGTGAGACGAAGCTCGTGGTCGTGGTCCCGCAGCATGTAGTGGAAATCCTCCCACGTCAGCTCATCCCTGCCCTGAAACCCCGAGGCCCGAAACATGGACTCGGTCACCTGCTCTGCCTGGTCTCTTGACAGGCAGTTGTTGGAGATCTCGATGAAGGACCTGGAGGAAGGAAAGGGGAGGTGGGAACTTCAGAGAGCACCTTCAAAGAACATGGGGCAGAGCTTCGCAGGAGAAATGGGCTCCTGGTTGCGAGTGTCGAGCCCATGGCCTCTCAGGGGACCCATGGGGAGCGAAGCACCGAAACCGGGAGCTGCCTTTGGAGACATCTGTTTGCAGACGTTGTGCAAACATCTGGAGAAGTACCTGAGCATCCTGAGAAACTCCTCCTTGGAGAGGAACCCATTCTCATCGATGTCATACATCCTGAACATCACCTTGGACTTCTCCTCTGGGGACCCTGGTGGGGCGGGAGAGAGGTGAAGTACGAACCAGATCCTACTTTCATCAACAGAGGCGCTTTCAAACGTTGCCTTCGAGGAGTCTGGACCTGCAGCAGCGAAGCCTCACCCAGCTCTGAAAAGACCAAAGGCCCTTGACCTTCTCAAGCCACCTCCCCTCCTGAACCGCCTTTCAGAAAACAGAATTTACATCGTCACTGCCCCGTAAGTCAAGCTGAAGATGTCCTAAGTGAAGGGAACTTCAGTCAGTAGCAGCGTCTACAGATGGACCTCCTGGACGACTCGTGTTCTTCACCCTGCTGCTGGCATCGCTAGAGCCGAGAAACCGGACGGAGGGCAAGAGATGAAGACGCCACCAGCTCTAGCTCCCACCTTTCATGAAGACCACCAAGATGTCCAGGAATTCCCGGAAGGAGATGTAGCCGTTGCCGTCTTTGTCAGCCAGGGAGAACATGGAGTCCACAAACATGGAGTGGGCTTTGAGCCCCAGGGCCTCGGCAAACTCCGCCCTGCTCAGCTCACACGTCAGAGACTCCTTCGCCTTATGGGAAGACTCCAAGTTGAGCTCTCCGGCGTCGGACTTCTTGATTTCCAGCACCTGTGTCCCACAAAAGAAATCCCGTCACTGCTGGCAGAGCAGAAGGTTGGTGCTCACATCCCTGACCTGCGGCACAAAGACCTGTGGTATGAAACTCACGGCAGACACCATGGGGACGTGCCGTGTCTCTTCGACACCACGTGACTGGCACGCCAACCACCACGGAGACCTCAGTTACATCATCCAAAAGGCTCTTTGAAACTTTAGACGCTTCCACCACCACAGCAGACCTCCAGGTCTTCTTCCAGGGAGCGTGTCCCCTGGCTCGTCAAAGTATTGGCAGCTTCCTTGTGCACGGGTCACCAGGTCCCATGGAGACGATCTCACCAGCACTCATGGAGAACACCCCACCAGGTCCATGGAGAGGACCTCACCAGGTCCCATGGAGAGGACCTCACCAGCTCTCACGGAGAGCACCTCACCAGCTCTCATGGAGAGCACCTCACCAGGTCCCATGGAGAGGACCTCACCAGCTCTCATGGAGAGCACCTCAGCAGCTCCCATGGAGAGCACCTCACCAGGTCCCATGGAGAGGACCTCACCAGCTCCCATGGAGAGCACCTCACCAGCTCCCATGGAGAGCACCTCACCAGCTCTCATGGAGAGGACCTCACCAGCTCCCATGGAGACGATCTCACCAGCTCTCATGGAGAACACCCCACCAGGTCCCATGGAGAGCACCAGCAGAGGTATTCGGTGGTTAACCACCACAGAACTAATGTCCTCCATGCTCTACGTACCTGAGCAAACAGGTGCCTGAAGAAAGTCTCCAGGATTTGTTTTCTCTGCTCCTGGGTGACCGCCCGTTTCATCAGGCTCTGCTCCTTCATCTCAGACACGTGCAGCTCAAGGCTGCTCTCCTCCAAGGAGCCCTGGAGCTTCCCAACAAAGCTGCTCCTCTCCGCCTCCTCGCTGAAGAGCAGCACCTGCAGAAGGCCCCGCCAAACGGACCTCACCACAACAGTCGCTCCATGGTTTGAGCTGGGCCTGGTGGTTCTCAGAAGGCCACGGCCACCCTACACTGCTCCCGGCGCCCAGGACTGAGCGGTTCAGGGTGTAGGTGACCGGCGGCAGAGGACAGTGGAGGGTCCACGGGAAGGTATCATCACGGTACTCACCAGGTCGTACTCCTTGGGGCTCTTCAGGAGCAGAGCTTTGTTCCCTTTGTTGCTGGAGAGGATCACCTCCACCCTTTGATGGGCTTTCAGGTTGACGTTCCGGAGCACAGCCCCTCTCCCATCCAGCACTTGGAGCACTTGGTCAGCTTGGAACTGAACGTAGACGAGGGAGCTCGGCCTGGGACCGTGCCACTCCATGGCTGATGGGACAGAGCACAGGACTCAGCTGGAAAGACACACCCGGGGCTCCTACTCATCCCTGCAGCTCCTTCACCGAGATGCTTTGGGAGTGGCTTCATGACCAGCCACGTGTTAAGGGCAACTGCAGAGCTCAAGCGCATGGACACAGGAGGAGTACAGATCATGGAGCAGGAAGGCGGCCAAAGCAAGGAGATACAAGTCCCTGTTCTGGAGCTACTGGTGCAATTGCTCTACTGGTCGCCTTCAGGCAAGGTGTGATCTGGAGAAGGTTGAGATTAGAGGGTTGTTGGATGACTCAGAAGGGCCTCAGGTTGAAGGGTTTCTTGCCCAACCTCCTGCCCAGAGGAGGACCAGCTACAGGGGCAGGCCGGTCTGCTCAAGGCTTTGTCTGGGCTACGATGGAGACTACACAACCTCTACGGGCTCCTTGCTCCACTGCTTGACTGTCTTCCTGGAGAAAGCTTCTCCCCACAGCCAGCCTGGATATAAGCGCCAAGCCCAGCCCTGCCTTCAGCAGCACCACCAGCCACCATCACAGGACTGCCACGTGTCATCTCACCACATATGGCCTCGCTGGTCACCTCCCTCCGCACACTGGAGCCCTGCTTCTTCTGCAGCTCCTTGAAATCTCTCTTGCGGAGACGGGCAACGATCCAGGCAACAAAGAGAGTCACTGGGGACACACGGGAGAAGAAGGTGTCGCAGGGCTCCTGCCCACTTCGGCAGCATCGCCCACGCAAGGTCACCCACCCAAGGACCAGGAAGGTCCCTCCTACGAGGCCAGGCTGGGAGAGTTGGGCTTGTTCAGCCTGGAGAAGAGAAGGCTCCAGGGAGACCTTCTGGTA
>JAVSBS010008022.1:9063-19726 GCA_033124195.1 Coracias cyanogaster | reverse complement strand
GCGGAGAAGGTCAAGGTGCACGAGCCGAGGTGAGGACGCGATACGATAGAACCGACGTAGCATTCCCTCCGAAGGCACTCTCCAAACAGTTGAAAGAACAAGGAATTTTAACAAAATTCGACTTCACATCGGCACAGCTTGTTTTACCTTGCTTTACATCTGCAGTAATCTTTTTTCTTTCTGAAAGGTTCATACCTAGTTACTGCCAGCTGATCCACCCTTTATCTCCCTGAAAGTGCCAGCTTTAATAGTTCAATGTTGTCTTTGCTACCTGTCAGGAGGCGAGTTGCAAGCTGTACTAAATATTGCCCAGCAAGTATTTTTCCTCCTGTTAGCTGCATGGGTAGTAGCCACATTGACAATACCTTTTCTATTACTTTTCTTGCCATTTGTTTCAGTTCTAGCAGTCTCCTGGCAAGGCCAAAGGTTAAAATCACTCATGCAAATGGAGGCTTTCCTGCTATGGATAGCAACTGGTACAGATAACTTCTTCCTTCTTCACTCAATAGTGAGTTTGAACGTGGACATACGGTTCCTGTTTAGCACAGCTTGTCCAAAAGGTTCCTCTAGGATGGCTTTTCAGCAGAACATGTGGAGCAGTTGGAACCCAAGCCCTCAGCAAGGCTGTGAGTATGTGTGTCACCTGAAAGACAATGCAAGGGAAAAGCCAAACCCAGAAAGAAAACTGTTACCTCTTCAAAACAAAACCATTTCAGTCTTAATCGAAACCAAATGACATAGAATGAAGTTGAAATAAAATGTTCTTTCCATTTTTCTTAATTTTGATTTTTGAAGCCAAGTGAAGCAAAAATATTTTAAATCCCAGCATTTTCCCCTGCAGCTCTGTTATGGTTTTTCTGCCTCTTGGGCAGTGGATAATGCAAGGTCTGGCTGCTCCCTCATGCTCAGGAACATCAGGAAGGCAATATTTTGGCCACAAATATGATGAATTTTTTTATCATCTTATCTGTAAAAAGATTGAAGTGAGGCAAGTCTATTAGGTTTGATTTTCCAGTATAAAAAATATTACCACGAGTGTTGCTCACATATGGCGTCTGCCTCACAAAAGATATTTCACCGAAGACACACTACAGCCATTCCTCCTACTCTCCTCATTTTATATGAGAATCTCTTTTTCCTTTCAGCCCCTTCCACCACTCTTTGCCCTGAGGAAATCAGGATCAAGACATTTCCTTCTGCCTTCCTTGAAGTATCCCAAAACCCCAGCCCCAAAAGTCTTTTCCCTTCAGCAATATTGGGTACTTTAATTGGAGTATGTCCTTTACATGCAAACTTTAGTGATTAGGTTAAAAATAGTTTCTCCTAGAAGGTGAGCAGTAGTGTCCCCTGAAACAAAAACGATATATTTGAAAGCATTGTTAAATTGAGTATTTACCTTATTGTATACAACAGCAAACTTATGTACAGAAGTTTCAAGACATAGGTATACTGGAGAGAGTGATGATAATGAGGTAAAACCAGAATGTGAGACAATGACAGTATTTTTTTTTAACAGATTAAAATCCTAAAAAATATAGAATACAAATAATCTGGTTCTTACTCAAACTGTGTCACCATGACCAGTCTGAGATCATAAAAGAGACTGTCGTTGATGGTTTAATTTCATAACAAAAAGTTGGTCAATCTCTAGCTTTTAGGAACCTGGAAAGGGCAGGATCGATGAAAGTAAAGAAGATGCTAAAATAGAAAAGATTTTTTTCCCCAGAAGACAGTTCTAACTCACTTTTGGAAATCCATAAGTTGAGACAAAAAAAAACAGGAGTCTCTGTGCTACCTTAGATGAGATCAATGCATCCTGGAGATGCAGAATGCTAAAAAAGACACTAACAACTCTCTTGGTTCCTTACATAATGCCAAATGAAACTGGGTGAGTCAGGCACTAAACTGACAGTCTCTTTTCTGTTCTCGTCTCTGCTCATAACTGGCCTCACAGCTTTTGCCAAGTTTTTCATGCCAGAAATTTAATGTGAAGGGAAGTGTGGCTAGGACTGAGGTTTTTAAGCACAAGGGCTAACAGTTAAGTGTTTAGTTTTAAGTGATACTACACCTGCACCATCTGAGGAACAGAGTACCCCCAAATATTATATTGTTTATTCAGAAGCTTGAGTATGGATTTATACAATGGGCTTACACTCACTGGTGTGGAAGTGCATACCTCTGTCTGCCTACCTGCAGAACAGGGAAAACCTGGGAAATAACCACTGCTGTGCAGCATGTACTGTAGGAGCAAATACCCTAGTGCTTCTATAGGGCTTAAAACAAGCTATATAATGTTGTTGCCTGGAATTACTGGACTTGCTGGCCTGGGTGTCTCCCATTTCTGCATTCTTTAACCCATCTGAACAGCCTGATGATGCTTAACAGAAAAATCCTGCACTCCCATATCCTCTGGTTTGGACAAGTCCTCATCCTGACATGGTGCAATGAATCAAGATGGGCACACATATGGAACACAGATGAATGCATCCTATTTCACAAGCTCCACTGAAGCTTATGGAGGACATGGTACTACAACTCACAAAATTCTCTAAAATCTAGGGCATAAAAAGATCTCCTTGGGACTGATTCACCCTGCAGCTGAAAAATACAGTTACAGCAAGGGTTTCTGAAAATCCTCCCTCACCTGACATATGACTTGCTATTACAGACATATGCAGACATGCATTTAGCTTAGTTTTTATAGAATTAGTCTGTCCAGAGCCCATTCTCCACTTGGTGTGCAGACGGCAATTATTTTTCCCTGTTTCAGGCAGAATGACTGGAAAGGAGGCATGGTGCTCCCCAGAAGCCAGTCTGTAGCAAATGAAGTACCTAGTATAAAAGATGGATCAGGAATGCTCCAACAAAAAATATTTTCATCAGGATCCAAGAGATAACCCATGATCTGCTGATATACATGAACTCTAGACATTTAGCAGGTTCTTGTTCAAGGTCCTGCTCCAGTAAACATATTTACAGGAGTGAAACAGCTTCAGCATGAGAAACTAAGAGAACAAAAAATAGTAGTTGTGAACAGGTAAATAACACAAATTACACTAGCAATAAAAGGAGGAAATACCTGCTACAGATAAGTCTAGAGAGTACAAGGAAAAGTTAAATGTCTTCAAACCATGTCGTATGATGAGCTCCAGTTTAAGGTGCTCCAGGGCGTCATTAGTATGATCCCTGGGGACTCCTGTGTGATGGGCAAGGAACCAGAAGGCCCACAATGACGCAACTTTTGAACAAAGTGAAAAGCAGAGGAAAGACAGGTCTGCTTGATTTCAGCATCTGTAAAAAACATTGTAATGTAAGGTTTATAAAAGGGACAGGGAGATGATTCAAATTGGTTTTACCTTGCATTGTAGAAGTTTTTGGATGTTCTTATAAAGACCAGAACAGACCCTTATAGTACAAAGCTAAATGTGTCCCCAACTTGTACATTGAGGAAAGCCACTAATAATTCTGCTGTGACTTTTTCATGGCTGCTTGGGTCTGTTTTAAACCCTCTGTGGTTTTTTTTTTGTTGGGTACATGCAAGAAAACTGCTATATCAGAAGACACACTGGAGACGAAATCCTCCAGAAAGCTGTACTGTCAACAGCATCCCCACCACACACGTGACTCCCAGGCCTGAGATCATGTATGAGCATAACAAAGCTGCACCACATGGCATATGTGTTCAATCAAAGCAACTCACAGTTTGAGTATTAAATATTTAAAGCAAGCAACACAGGAACAAGTTGTACCTCATGAATTATTCACAGTAATTTGGTGTTTTGAAAAGCGAATATTTGATAAACTGTGACTTGTTGGTGGACAATTTGTAATCAGAAAGAGATTAAAATCATCAATACATTATTCATTACAAATTATTTGTTCGTTATCTGAGCTGTTAACTCATGCTTAGATCTTCCTTCCATAGGCCTCCTCAATGTTGTTTCAGACAGCATTGTGCACCCAAGGAAGCCCAGGTCCACATTGCTCACATGAGGTACCTGGTGAGCAACAGAGCTGTGGAGCCATCCCTGAACAGCCACCCCCCACCCTTCCCACTGCACGGGTGATGCTGGGGCACTGGCTGCACCCTCTGCAAATCTGCTCTCCGGGTCTGACTGGGGTTTGGGAGGAGGGGAAGCATGGGGCAACTTCAAGGTGCAACCTGAGGAGGAGGGAACATGACAGTAACTACCTCCACAGACAGAACGTGGCCCTGGCCCATAGCCAGGCCTGGAGGTGAAATAAGTGACTTAGTGGTTTCGGGCAGTTTGCTGCGTCAGGCTCCCCTGCAACTGGTGTGACTGATGGTGATACAGGCTGAACCGATGGGCCCCCAACCCTGCTTGCAGCAGCAGAGTGGGTAATCAGGTCAGCAGGGTGGTGAAGGGGTCTATTCCTTCTCCAATTTGTTTATTATTCATGATTACTACACACAGAATCTGCTGGATTTTTTGGAAAGAACTTTTGGTTGGAAATGCGCCTTTTTTTATTCAACCATTTTCAGTGTCAAAGTGAAAAGAAAAAGAAAATTGCAGAAGGGAGAGACAAACTAGAGGAGAAAAAACCTGTTACTCAGGTTTCTCCTTCCACTTCTAGCCCAAGATTTTGCAAGGAATTTTGATAGACCTATACTGAACAATGAGATCAATTAAAAAGAAAAAAAAGGAAAACCTTTCAAAAATAGCAAAGTGGAAATTAACACAGTAATTTTCTGCAAAAATATCAAAGCACTTTCTCATCAATGCATTATCTTTGCCAAAGCAGGGCTCCAAATGTACCTAGAAGAAAACTAGACAAGTCATGTCATTACACCAGTCATAATGTCCTCATGTTTTGCTCCTTTTTTGTTGGGAAATGACTTTATCTCCATTCCTCTCTGCTTCTATCCTGCCAGTTTCTAAACCATTACAGAACCTTGTCTTTTTCTCTGCAATTAATTAGACTTCCTAGTAGGCTCTTGCAATGGATGGTAGCAAGTGTTTTGGAAATTCAAATACTTTTCATTTACCAGTTCTTTATTTGATCTCATCCCTATACAAAGTTGTGCTATTATATTTACAGGTATAATTTTCTGTTCCATAAAGCTGCATTAACTTATGAATATGTGGACACTGATTGCTACATGAAACCTTGCTTATCTTGGTCCATCTTGCACTAGTGAAATTGCACATAGAAGTTAAATGCATGTAACACAATTAAAGATTTTCTTAACAAAATAAATATGCAGAGGTTACATCACTTCAACTAAAAACAGGTTCTGTGTGGTGCTGCTTACAAGCCATAAGGGATGGGTGGCAATGTTTTCCTTTACAGAAGATGTAAGGAGTAGAGATCTTGCAGAAGGAGCTAGTAAGTATATCACTTTTTAAAATGCTAGCTGCTCAAGCCATGGCTCTTCTCAGTGTTTTGTTTCAGGAACCATTTCATTGACATTTCTGCTTTCTATTCCCATTAGAGCAAGAAGATAGCCTGGGAAGCTGACACCCATCAGGATCTAGAATGCCTGGTGCTAGCAAAACCTTTCTGGAAATTTGGAGAGCGAACCAAGCTCTTTGTCTTTTGAACATACTATTTTAGTGCATTCATTTCTGTAACTGTCTTTTTTTATTTCTACCAGGTATCTGTACATCCTAGTGCCATCTATTACATCTATTACATCTACCTGCTGTGTGATGTGTAGTGATTTGTGTGAAATTCAACAGTTAAGGGTCCCAAAAAAATACACCTAATTTAAAGCTATTCTTCATCAATTCTGGAGATACTTAGGCTCAACACCCTTAAAAGGCTGTATATCTCCATATATATACCTCTGTCTCATATGGCTGTGGAAGAAGAAAACTTACTGCACCAAATTAGTATGGGAATCAGGGCTATAGAGAGCATAAGCAGAGGTTTTACTACAAGCCATTTAGTAAGCTTTCCTCCCTCATCTGCTGGGTCTCACCAAGAGGGAGGCAACGGGATGCATTCAGGGTATCTGAACCTCAGGCATTGAGAGTCCCCAGACAGCCATCTGGGGTTTGTCTCCCACCACCCCAGCTAATCACAGCATGACCACTGGACACTCAGTATAACTCCAGTCTCAGGGATGCTCCTGGAGATTTCCTCGGCCATGAGGCAATCCTTTCTTCTCCTTTCAATTCCTTTCTTTTTAATGAACAGGCTTTACATATGGAAATGCCCTCAGACATAACTTAGAATAGTTAATCAGGGTGTGCAGTACCTGTGACATAATGATAAGCTGGTAGCTGCCAGCAAATTAATTAAAATAGCCTGATAAATGCATCCATGTTGAGAAGTTTATGAGTGCTTCAACCCCAAAGACCAATAGGAAAGAAAGGTACCCATTCAGAAATAATGATGCAGTAGCTCTTCCCTTTCTGAATTAATATTCTCTGTCAGAAGCTATCCAGAGGCTGCTCTACCATTCTTTGGTACCAGCATATGTTCCAAAAGAATGTGGTTTGTGATGAATGGTATTTGTCCTCAATGGAGGATTTGAGCAGGAACAGATACAGAAAGGGACATGGGACAGAATGTATTCAGAGGATGACAACTGAATTTTTAGGACTGAATGTTAGAAAATACTTCCTACAGAAAAAAGGCTGCCATAGACTTGGCAGGCATGCAGGCATTTCTTTCCATAATAATATTTTCTAGAAAGATACAGGGACATATTTGAGCTGTCTCTGTCCTTCCCAAGGCATTATCTGTTTTCTGTTCCTATCTCTCAGATTCTGTGGAGCAAAGAATAGCTCTGTATGCTCATTATTAAACAAACTGCATGAGGACAGCACCAGTAATACATGGAAAGAGCTTTCATTTTAATGGGATTAGAGCTGAAAGTATACAATACCTGTGAATAAACAAATTACCAACTCTCTTTAAAATAAAAAACATATCTAGCAGGTCTTCAAATTGCAAATATTTCCAGACTTCCAGGCTTTAAATGTAAGGTCTTGTCTAGTACCTATGGGTGTTGGGGATCTGATACAGACATTCAGCTGACAGCGGCAGCAGCTAATGTTGTGAGTTCATCAGCTGTTTGCTGTCATTCCCTACTGTGAAACACACCTTGCATAGCAGGGCTGGCAGAAATAAATGTTTGACCTAGTGCACTTCTTTCAACAGGTTAAGTAAACACACAGGTACATGTCCTGGAGCAGCCAAGGTAGGAGAACATGCTCTTTCTCACCAACTCTGTTCCTGAGAAGCTAACTTCTACCAAGAAAGCCAAAAAGACAACTGCAGTGGTAACTTCCTAGACCTCTGCAGCAATATTTTCCAGAATTTGTCTTTCTGAGTCTTGATGCTGTAGATTAATTTCCTAGGTGCCTTTGTTAGGGGATGACAAACCATTATTTATGTCAAGATTATGTGATTTCAAAAGTCAAAGAGATCACCAGAAAATTGAAAAGGTTATATTTTATTTGAACAGTTGGTACAATAGAATAATAAAATTATTGTTTATTTGCCATTTTGCTGACAATATTTTTTTAATATGGCATGGTATGATAATGATTATATATTTCATATAATTTGCCATGTAGTAAAGAAAGGAAGTTTTTTTTATGGGGTGGATTAAAGCCAGCATTCTGCATGAGCATTTTAGAAAAAAATAAAATAATCTGCCTAGTGTTCTCTAATTAGAACCACCTCTGACATCTCTTTTTGTATTAGTAGGGTCACTGTGTGACATTTAAACAGGGAAAAATGCTGTAAAATTAAGATGAGCAGGCTTACCTTATTGAGCCCCCAATGACATCTCTGATGTGACATCAAGAGCAATTATGCTACTAATTTTTTTATTTATTTATGCAGCAATTCCCTGAAGAGCCTATTGGATGATCTGTTGGATGCCTCATCTTCTCATTTGCAAGGTGGCTGAAATACGGTTGGATATACACACCTGCTAAAAGACTTGAAATGGATGAAAGGCAGGAGAGAGACAATCTCCTCTTTGGGTTTTGACAAACAAGGATTAGAAAATCAGGTTCAAAAAGAAAAAAAAAGAGAAATAAAAAAGGCTGTGGCAATAGGTGAAGACTTCTCAATGGATGGATAGCATGAAGAAAGGAAATAGACACATAAGGGTGAGAGCACCCTTAGAGGTATTATTGCCTGTGAAAGGACTGAATTTGTCTGAACTGTTGGATGGGGACACTGAGAAATGGCTGAGCAGCTTGCAAAATTTTGATTTATTTTGAAGTATCAAATTCCAGACTTCTCCTAGAATAGTACTTGTCAGCCACAGGGTCAGATTTAGAAATGGGTGAATATCTCTATAAAGTTCTTATAAACACTACCAGGGATGTATCACTGCTGTGTCATTGACCTCACAGCCGTAGATTAAGAAGTAATGCAGCAATAAATGGTACAGCTTACTTATTCTTGGACATGATGGCTGACAAATGTATTACTAGTTAACCACTGCATTTACTAGAGATAATACTATGCAAGGTGTGGGTTTGATAGGTAGTCAGAAAAGTACAGAACAATCGATCATAGATGATAAACTCAAACTGACTGAACATGAGAATATTTAGTTTAAATAAAATTGAGAGTTAAAGAAAAATAAGTCTAGAATATTGTTTATTTAAAAAGGAAAACTCAAATATAAACTAAACAAGTTGTTGATAAAATCCATTGTGCTGAAGAAACAGAACATGTGGAATCCAGAAATACTCTTAAGTTACCAAAACTATTGGAACTGAGAAAACAGAAAAAAAAATATCTGGAAAGACTTTAGAAATGGCTGAATAAGCTGCCATTTTAAAAAAGCTATTAAGTGTAATCAAATAATACCCAAAACAGAAAAAAAGTTACTAGGAAAACCTCTTGGAGCTCAAAATTCAGGTTTATCTACACTATACAAAGAAAATTAGGAGCAAACTATGCAAAGTTAATTAGTCATCTAAATAACAAGAAAAAATAGGTGGGATAGTGGGCTTGCTTTACAGTTAGAGAAGGGGGAGACCAGGGAAGTATGACTTCAGATTTAAATAGTTTGCTGCAGTTTGCTGCAGTTTCAATGGAAAGAAGATGTTGAGCAGAGAGTTAAGAACAAGATGACTAATGGAAATTAAGATTTGGGAACATACCTCACCACATCTGGGATTGAAGCAAAAGTTAAATCACTTAATGTATTCAAGATAAAGGGGTGTTGGGGAGGGGTGGGATGCAGTTAATCACCACCCAGAGCCACAAAAGACCTGACATGAAATTGCAGGTCCAGGAGCAAGGACTTAGTATTAAATATTTCCAGTTAAAGTAATGCATACATTGACTTTGTATGATAGGATAGAAGAAAAAGGAACAGCAACACTGTAAGACTCACTTCAGCATTATAAAAGGCTTTAGACAGAAGATTGTGCAGCACAATCTTTGGAAACATAAATCACAACAGGACAACTTATTATCCTGTTTTACTAAAGTACTAGATTTTTCTAAAAAGAAACTTGATTAAATTTAATAATATATCAGTAAAACATATTATTTACCTATTATTTAATATTGTGCCACATGATAAAATATTAGTTGGAACGGTGAAAATAGAAGTCAGTAAAATTTTAAGATATGCATTAAAGTAGCCAAAACAGAGATGAACCAACATATCTCTATGAAAGAAAACTACACATGCAGAAATTTACCAATGTAGCCCCTTATCAATACATTTCAGAGCAGATATTAATTCATTCTCTTACCATGGCACAGAAAGCAAGGCTGTGAAATGAACATACATCAGAGTATCATAGAGGAAAAAATCTGAAAGAACTTGAGATTGGAACTACAAAACAGGATTAAATTTAACTGCACAAATGCAAGATCAGCAACTTGGAGATGATACAAATTACTTCTAGAAACAGGGAGCTCATCAGCTGGAAATGGTATAACAGGAGAAAGATTGAGATACCCTGATCTCTGAGGGTGACAATATGCTACTACTACTCGTGGCCTCACAAGAAAAGCAAATACAAGCTGAGAATGTATAAGGAGCAGTGATGCCATGAGATGAGGTCTTGGGGTGACAACATCCACACACTGTTCTGGCTGCTGTGTTTCAAAGAACATGAGTTAAACCATGAGTTTCCTCGTATGAGGAAAGACAACTGGCAGTGCTAGGGGACAGGAGACCCTTTGGAGAGTGGAGACAAATAAAACTTGTTTAGTTTAGTAAATAAAGGCTAAAATGGACTAGAGCTGCCACATGTAATTACCCGGGAAGGAAAGGTGCTATTTAAACTAAATAATGTGTTAGAAGGAGAGCAAAGAATATAAAATGGCCATAAATACCCACAGGCTGAAAGTCAGAAGGAGGTTTCTAGCCATCTGAGAAGTTACCGTCTATAACAAACTTCCAGTAGGCATTGTGGGAGCAAGAAATCTAACTGGGTCTGGGGTGGATCAGGATTAGGTCATCAAAGGAGTGGTATGAGGTATGTTTGTGAGGCCACAGGACTAATTCATCCACACACCCTCCCATCTTCCATTACGAAGGAGATGGAGAAGCAGAGAGCAGAGCAAGGTCATGCTAGATGCCCATGCTGTTAACTTACCATGAGCTGATGCTTCTGCAGTTGCAGATTACAACTTCTACAGACTACAACATGTTAATACAAGGAATTTCCATTTTCCAGTTGAATTTTTTTGGTGGAGTTACAGA
>JAVSBS010008021.1:0-20069 GCA_033124195.1 Coracias cyanogaster | reverse complement strand
TCTCTCCTCACTCCCACTGCTCTTCCCCAGCTGGTTCCCCCCCCCCCCCCCCCCCCCCCTTCTTAAATATGTTATCACAGAGGTGCTACCACCATCGCTGATGGACTCAGCTTTGGCCAGAGGGGGGTCCATCTTGGAGCCAGCTGGCATTGGCTCTTTCAGACATAGGGAAAGCTTCTGACATCTTCTCACAGAAGCCACCCTGTAAGCCCCTCCAACTACCAAAACCTTGCCACATAAACCCAATACACCTATACAAACTTCATCTTTGCCCATGAGGAAAGCGTCAGTTTCTCTGTGTGGATTTTGCATTACTACCAGCAGTGAAATGAAGCCAGTTTGCAGTCATTTGAAAAAAAAGATTTAGCCAAGCAAATATAAAAGAGGATTTAGGTACCTGAAACATGATTCAAGCAAACTGTGGTAATCTCAGCCAAACACCATGATGCATAATACCTTATTAATTGTCACCTAACACTAGAGGCATCTAAGCTTATTAGGCGCCTCTCTTTCTGATCTAGAAGCTCCCTGGATGCATGGAGTTTGGTGTGTAGTTCATGACCAGAGCAAAGCTGGAACGACAACTAGTTCATGCCAAAGCTCTTTGGGATAGCATACGCTCACTTAAAGACACCCACGTTCCCCATGAAAACTCCAGTTTTCAAGTCCTTACCTCAAAGGACAGCCAGGTTCAACATCATCCTTAACCTGAAGCAGTTCTAACCCTACATTATCTGTTTGCCATGCTACCCAGTAAATGAGAGGGTTTCACAGGCCTCATGTCACAGCAGTGTTATTGTATAGAGAAGAAATTAAAGAATGATGGTCTGAGAGAAGGACAGGCAAGATGCAGTGCAATTTTTATAGCTGACTGCTTTTAACATTCCAATGGGAGACCTGTTTCCTACTTCAAAGGCCACTTACATTTTATTTTAAGCAGTCATGAAAAATAAAACAGAAACTGAAACTTTGGAGAAGTGGCTCTCAGCATCTACTCTGAATAAAGAAAGACAAACTCTGGCTCATAGTAACTCAGGTACCTGCGCTTTAAAGAGTGGAGATCAGACTAATCCGGTGCTTAAATTTTTCCCTTGCCTAATTTGAGGCAGCACTGTGAGGCATAAAGGTTTCTCATACTGCCCTGAGAAGTCACTAATGCTTTCTTGTGATCTCCACTTAATCTGTATTTAATAACCTGGAACTGTAGGAAAGGAGCAGGGTCATAGAATGGGTAAACGTTGCACAGATACTGTCCTGAAATGTTGGAGGTGGAGGGGCTTAAAACCAAAAATGCACTTGTTAATCCCAACCCTGGCAGAGTGGATCACAAAGTCATACTAAAATTTAAAACAAGAAAGCACCCTTGGCAATAATTTCTTATAACAGTTTCAAGACTTTGAAGGTCACTTGTCAAGGCTGAAACACCCTTCAAAGCCATAGAGAGAAACACAGGGATATGCCTCTGCTTTTTCATGATGCATTAAAACGGTGTTTCTAACTCTTCTCCTTAATCACAGAAAAATTTCAAACCTAAATAAACTTGGAACTACCCCTGATTATAGCTCTTCCCGCTGAGAAATATTTTTAAGTGTTGACTTTGGTTTTATTCTAGTCTTAGTTAGTGGTTGTGCAAGGATGTAAGGCCATACAAATGATCCCTCAGGTCATGCTAAAAGCAGTGGTAGAGTAGTCTCAGATGGCCATCCCAAGAGGCCACTGCATTCCTTCCTGGTGCCACAGTATCCATTATAGAACTGCTGCCATTAAAGACTTGATGATAAAGATGCCTGACTAGCTCTAATTGTGCCTGCTTGAGTTACAGAAACAATCTAACCACAGCAAAATGAGGAAAATCTTCTTAGTACATGTAGATTAAAACCTTTTTTTTTTCAGCTGTATACTTGAAAATTTTTGAGAGGATTATTTTCTATTCATATTAGTATATGACATCTGAAAGTCTTAATCCTACATCAGAAATTTCATACAAGAACCCTTGCGTACATGTCTTTTCTATCCTATCAAGAGCAACAAAAGCCAAAACCACCTGTCCTTGAAAAAGCCAACAGTGTATGCAAATGAAAAATTTTAAAACGTTCAAGATTTGCCATGTATTAAAGCCCTACTGAAAATATCTATACTATGCATTGCAGCTGAAACATTTGCAGTTTGAGATAACTGGTATAGAATCTAGTTATGAATCAATTTGGAACTGCTAAGGAAGAATAAATAATAAAAAATACAAAATAAAATAATTACTCAAAAAGTCATTACATTTTCTATTTCCCTTTTAACTTTTAGCTCAAAATTTTGGGTGGTTTTGGGGAGGAGGAAGGGAAAAAAACAAACTATGGAATAATCATATAGTTTGGCTTTACCTTGTTTATGTTCTCTACGGTAGTTGCTAAAGTTAACACAATCCAATTAAAGGACATAGAGATCCAAAAGAAGGGCTTCCAAAGAGGCAACCAACTTTACAACAGCACCATTGTTTCACATGCCTCTCCTGATCACACTGTTGTCCCCAGAGGCAGCAACAATTCTTGGGCATGGCCTCAGCTTAATAAATCCACCAGTATTCAGTACCTTCACATCTTGCTTATATGCTGCTTCACCCTATGTCTCATATTTAGTGATCGCCCTTACTCACAAAAAAACACCTATGCCACACATTCGCCTAAAAAGTGTATGTGGTTTTTCTCCCCCTAAGTGGAAGGGAAAATAAGTTATGAAGGCAGACTGAATGGTAACACAGATGTGATCATGCTCTAAAAATTTATTATATCTAAATATAATATATTGAAAATAAGGGAAAAAAAAAAGAAAAGAACACATACTACTGACCACAACCAAACATGAAGCATGATACTATAATGAGAATTGCAAATATAAATTTAAAAAAAAACACAACCGGGGAAGAACTGTAATACTAAGATATCAAAATTGAAAAATAATGAGAAAACTGCCATTGCAGTTATGGAAGGAAGAACAGCACATCAGGGAGATGAGGAAGTGGGAAAAAGATCAAGGAAGTTTGCATATACAGGGTTGAAAGGGAAAAACAAAACTGGAGACAGTGAAATGTATGAACTGCAATAAATTCTATTTCCTCAAAGTTTTTCCAAGAAAAAGACAATGTATGCATATCTAGTACTGTGCTAGTTGTTTATATGATTCATAACTTCAGAAAGTATGCAGGCAAGTAGAGGCAACTCTGAGACAATCAGTTTTCCAGAAATGATTGAAATTTATCACACATTCAAAGCAACTCAGTTGAAACATTCTCCTGCAAGAGAAAGAGCCACAGCTAATTTGCAAAGTAAAACTAATGCTCTCTTCGTTTTTGCATAGACACTTCCTGAATGAGATTGTATGTCCCCTATAGTGTTCACAGGGAGTCCTGTATTTTGTGTGCTAAGAGGGCAGGATATTCAACACAGCAAGACTTTGGCTCTGTTGACTGTTCCAAAGGAATAAGTTAAATATGACTTGAAAGACCATCTTTAGATCCCACAAAAGAAAAATGAAGAGTGAAAGCAGAGATATTAGTGTTAGAAAAGAACTCAGGATGCCACCTACTCTACATTTCTGCCTCAGGAAGAATGACCTTTATCTGAGACATATCTAAGAGATATTTTCTTAGCATGCGCGGAGATCTCTAAAAGCTCCGCAGGCAATCTATTCCAGTGCTCAGAATCATTAGTTACTGTGACTTCCCAGCTTACTCAGAAAATTCTGGCCCAGTGAATTTCTACAGTTCTGAAGGCAGAGTCAGGGCTATCATGTGTCCATATCACATCTGAGTATACATTAATTTACCAGTTCTGTGATCATTCCAAGCCAAGTACTTCAGATCTGATCTAGAACTTCCTCAGCAACACACTGCTGTTCAGGGCATATTTTCTGTCTTGTGTTTTTAACATGGCAAATAATTTCTTGGTTTTCAAAAAACAGCCAATAAATGCTGACAAAATCAGAAAAAGAGTTTTACAAGGAAAAGGATTTTCCTGAGAGTATGAAAACCAGCATGAAAACATCTGCACCAAAAAAAATAAAACCTAGGGATCTCTTATGGGGATTATGTTAATGCAACACATAAAACTTCAAATTTGGGTTCCTGGTTTGAACAGCCTGGGAATTCATGGCTCCAAGAAATCAAATGATTTTCAGCCAGATAGGAGGAAACTCCTTTCTTAGGTCCAAATTACCTACCTATCTGGGAGTGAGGCCTGGCCTCGCAATGCTGAGTCAAAAAGCCAGGAGAGTGTCCAAAGCTATCCTTAGAAAGAAGTCTTTTAAAACCACTTATTGGTCCTTCTCATTTTTTATCATCCCTGGTTCTCTCTCCCGTGCATAGGCATTCTGACAAGTGAGGAAGAGTAGGACAGTATAAACAATATGACAAAGTAACAGGTACAGCATCGCCAGCCCCAGCAAATGTACAAATAACACTAATCATAGAATCACAGAATGTTTTGGGTTGAAAGGGACCTTTAAAGGCCATCTAGTCCAATCCCCCAGCACTGAGCAGGGACATCTTCAACAAGATAAGGTTGCTCAGAGCCTCTTCCAACCTGACCCTAAATGTTTCAAGGCATGGGGCATCTGCCACCTCTCTGAGCAACTTGTGCCAGTGTTTCACTACTCTCATTGTAAAAAATTTCTTCCTTATAGCCTAAAACTACCGTTACCCCTTGTCCTGTTGCAACAGGTCCTGCTAAAAAGATTGTCCCCATCTTTCTTATAGGCCTCCTTTAAGGACTGAAAGGCTGCAATAAGGTCTCCCTGGAGCCTTCTCTTCTCCAGGCTGAACAACTCCAACTCTCTCAGCCTTCATAGGAGAGATGTTCTATCCCTCTGATCATTTTTGTGGCCCTCCTCTGGACCCATTCTAACAGGTCGCTTGCTTTCTTGTGCTGAGGACTCCAGAGCTGGACACATTACTCCAGGTGAGGTCTCACCAGAGGGGAGCAGAGGGGCAGAATCACCTCCCTCAACTTGCTTGTCACACTTCTTTTGATGCTAGCAGGTGTATGGTTGGGCTGGTTTTTGTTTTTAATATCTACCTCATGCTACAGATACTGATTGCACACACTTATGTTGACATCTCATGGTGGTGAAGCTTCTAGCACTGCCTGTGTTTCAGTTTCAGGACACCTTGTCAGGTCCAGTTCCAACATCCCTTAATTTTCTGTCCCCAACTTTCATGACTATCTGTAGTGCCTCTTCTCTTGCTACTCCAGTGGTTTATCTCTTTCCATACCCTATAACCTTCTTCCAGAACTCTTAAGGAAGGAAGAAGGGAGAAAGAAAAAAAACAAAGAGCTATCATTGAATTTTTTTGCAAGTTCTGAATTGCAGAGCTTTCTCTATCTCTACCTCTCCTGAAAGAAGTGGCAGTAGATGCTCTAATAATGAGGAACAATAGAGACTTTTCTGAGTCCCTGCTTGTACCTCTCACTGTCTGTCTTCTTCTCAGGGAGTGGGGAAATGAGATGGCACCCAACTAGTGGCATGGGATACAGCAGGAAACATGGAAGCTAAGTGTCTCGTGTCATTGCCAAGCTATTTTTGACCCTAAGAACAAATGTAAAACACAGTCCAAGAGATAAGCCACCTGAACTGCTAAACTACAGCTCTCCTGACTACCACCAGATAAAGCAAGCAGGAATATCTAAGAAAATGGGTTAATATCACTCTAATGACTCACCTGATTGAGCCCCTTAAGTATGACTTCTTTAACTAAGGAGTACTTAACACATAATTACAGTATTCAAAGTGCTTAATTAAAACACATAATTAAGACATATCACACAGGAAGGTCAGCATTATTTTGTACTTGTGAAAACTGGAGAAAGGAAATTACTTGAATAGGGCCATAGAAGTGAGTTAATGAACAGGTAGGGATAAAACCCCCAGATTTTCTATCTAGGGCATACTCTCGTGGATTGTACGGTATCTCAGCAAATGTGTATGTTTTATGTTTTTATGCATCTCCTCCAGTCATCAGGTATATCAATGCACACACAAAAAAGTCCATCATGAATCATCTTCCCATATTGGGACTTCACATTGTATCTCTCTCACTTACTCTGAGAAAGTCAAGTCTCTGATCAATCTCTTTAGACATTTTCCATGTTTAAAACTAGTTTTTCAAACAGATGTTAATGGACAACTGAATCATGTCACCTAGATTATCATGTCCATTTTTTAGAGGCTTGGGATAACTTTTAGAATACAAATTGCTTACCTTGCTAATGAACAAAGAATGCCAATTTATGTCAGCTGAGTTAGTGGCCTAAGGGATGTGTTATATCACTGGTTTTGCAGTGTGTAGCGTTCAGCAAGAATGGATTGATCCATAGCATAAATATTCAGTAAAGAAACAGCAATACAAATAGCATAAACAGGCAGCAGTTATATCAGGAATTTTCTGCCAATAACCTTTATAATTGCAGGGAAACCCCAGATTCATTTTAGGGTTTCCTGCTTTATCCATGGACTTTGGAAATGTTACTACATTTGACACCAGACAATACAAATAGTATTTCATAGTATTCTGGAGAGTTTTTTTTAAATGTAGCCCTCTTGATCTTTACCAGCTGTTGAGTTAAATTTGGCATCAGCCTGTTTCTTTGTATACAGCCTGCAAACAATGTGGATTGTAAAATGAGTAGGGCATAAACCCAATTTCAATTGCAGGCTGGGATTCCCCTATGCTTTTACAGGGAAACTTGGTTGATAACTGTGTTTGCTATTGGGTGAGGCATGGAGACCAAGCCCATTGTATTTAACCTTTGAATACCGGAATATCACATGAGCTCTAAAGCCAAGCCATAAAATAAGGAAGGAGAAATAAATCATAATACAAAAAAAAAAAAAGCTTGGTTGTTCCTTTCCCATCACTCAACTCACAACTGTATATTTTCACGCTGTTTAAATTTTCATGTAATACTTGCATTAACATCCAATGTTCATTTGTTTTTTTCCGTTCCTGCACTGAACAGAAGTACAGTTTGTGGCATAGTAACGAAACCTGGATATTGCCTCACACAAGGCAATGCAAGGATGTCTTGCTGAATACTCATGGCAAACTAAGAATGATTCATAAAGTTGTAATAAGATCTAAAATCTAAACCACTCAGTGTAAAAGCTTTTTAAGTCACATACCTGAAAACAGTTATGTTACTATTTCCCTTTTAAGTACAATGAATACTTTACTCTGATAAGGAGTACCCAAGCAGGTCAAAACTGCTTACAAACTTTCAAGACATAGCAAACTTGAAATCTAGTCTGCTGGTCAAACTCAGTAGTTCCAGTTATAAAACCTGCTCAACACCTTCTGGCAATACCCATTTGAAAAATACAGGAAAATGCAAAGTAGTTGCTTTTCATTCCCCTATTGCTTTATGAAGAACCACACAACCTCAGGGTTGACTGCAGGAGAGAAATCTGCTATGCAAACTCAAAGGAAAAATTCACAAAGAAAAAAACAATTTACTGTAATACTGACTTGTAGCAATAGCAGCTACAGAAAACTTCTGATAGTTTAAAAATTACAATATCTCATTATCACATTAAGCAAATTGCTAGAAAAAATGGTACTGATTCTCCACTTTGTGATCTGGTGTGCTATAGCAGAAGGCAGCACATGTATATTGTACATCGACAAATTGGAACCCCTGGTTAGTGCCACTATAAAGACCATTTAGTTTTAAATTATGGAGAAGATAAACTGCTCCCTTTTCAAGTAACTCAGGTAGGAACAGGATTGAGGCCACAAATTGTTGTCAGTTATGGAGGGAAATTGAAGTTCCTTCCAAAGGAAAACGAAGAAGTCTTCCCTAACAAGCTAGTCATGAGCCTCTGAAGTTCATGTAGCTAAAATGCTTTGCACTAGATTGAAAATGCTATGCTGGCAGTAATTTGTCCTGTTGAGATCATTATTGTTCCCAGTGAGAAAACATTTTTGTCTTAAAAAGTCATTAATGCATTCAAGATTTTACTGAATACAACTAGCAGAAACATAACATAAACAACATGAACTGAATCCTATCTTTACCATCACAAAGGACTGATTGATTGATTGATTTCATCATACTGGAAATTTAATTTCCAGTGAATTTAAAAAAAAAAAAAAGTTCCTTTCTCAGTTATCCAACCTTTGGTATTGGAAAGGTTGTAAGACAAACTCTTGAAGGCAAAGAAAAGGATGCACTCTACCAGACCTCACAGTTGTGTCTGTATCTTGGGCATCTAGCGAATCAGTCTTCTTAGCATACATGCCTAAGATATAACAGGGAGAGATGCCCTTTAAAGTCCCCAGAGGTAACTCCTATCCCCTAGACTGAATCACACTGAAAATGGTTGCTATTGTTTTTTACATGCTGAGTTGAATAGTCATACATTCTTTGGAGGGATAAATTAGAACGGTAAATAATTTCTATTTTCAACTCTCATTGCAGCGGACAACATGTGCGTTCACATGCATAAACATAAGCACATAAAAATTCTTGAAAAGTGCTCAGCTACACCTAGAGATTAATCTCTTATGGTGATAGATTTTATTGTTCTAAAAACATTCTCTAAGTGGATAGAGACTACAGAATTTGAATGCAGGTTTAAACAGCTTTAAATAGAGAGGGAGCTTTTGTCCCTCAATATAGTATTTTATAAACATCTTTATTCCTGATATTTTTTAGAATACACGTACAAAATATAGAATAAATTGCTGTAACATGTACTAACTTAATATCTTAATCTTTACTGTGTCTCGTTGCCTGTCCTAAACATTGACATCTTCAAGCAGAAGTCTGTACAGACAGGCAAATTCTTTCATGCCATCAGTTCCACTTCTCTGTAGCAAGTACATAGTTATCATCCTCTACTGAGACTGAAGGTCAGATTCCCCATTATTTTAACTTTTTTTTATTGCTTTTTCAATTTATTCTTACTGTTTCAGAATGCCACCAGAAGCAACACATCTCCATAGTGCCCCTTTGTGGGGATATTTGGAAACATACGGAATTCAAAGCTCTTAAAGAGATGGTACGGTTCACACCCCACTTCTATGCACATACATAAGTCATTAAATTTAATACTGCAGTTACAGTCATCCCACAAAATGAGAAACAGGTTTTAGTCTTTCTCAAGCTTAATTCATTTATCCGCAGGAAAGCCAGTGTTTCATATATTCCTAACATAATTAGCAATTTCTGAAACCTAACGTTCCTCCCTCCCTCATCTCTTTGGCACCACTGCTGTTCTAAAAAATGACTCGTCAAACTAATGAATATGAACTAAATAATTTTTCTCAAATACAGAAGACAGATTTTTAAAGGTACTAATGACAGCAGCTGGAAATAGTGTAAGATGTATTTTCTTACTCCCTTCCTAACAGGCATCTTTGCCACTTTGGATACTTAATTCAGATGACAGGAATATGAAGTGAATGTTCAGGACAGTTAAATATTTTTCCATTTTTGCTTTCTTGCTCTTCTTACAATTATTTTAGCAAAATACAACTACTATATTAATAGATAGCAAATAGGAACAAGTAAGAGATTACCTGAGAACATGAAAGCCCACATTCTTCAATCCTGGGAATAATCTGACAGCCAGAATTCCAAAAAAGAATTGTTAGAAGAATCTGAACATGAATACTTATCATCCTAAATTGGGAAGGGAAAAAAAAAAAAAAAAGCAAAACCCCAGAAGAAACCTTCTACTCTGACAATTCTCTCTCTCATGCCAAAACTTTAATATGAATTTTAGTCCCTCCCACAGCACCTCTGAGCTCCTCCCTCTAAAACTTTCCAAAGACAAAAAATAGCTAGTTGTGAGAAATATAAACCACGTTCAACTCATTTCTTATGTTCTGCAGTGAAAAATGGGAAAGGTGAACTTCTGAAAATCACAGTAAAAGCCCTTTCCTTCTGGATTTCGTGTCAGATTCAGATCAGTTTTAGCAAATTTCTTTTCTGTAAGTTCAAAGTATAAATGGGAATTTTGTTTCTAGAATGATGTACCTGGCAGGTTTACTGGAATCCAAATGCTTTCTTATGGTTCCCTGTTTTCTTCATTTTCTAATGCATTGACTGGAAACAGCTTTGCTGAGGTGGATATTCTTGGAAGACTGGTTTCTTGTTTTTCATCAGTAGGAAAAACAGATTCTTTTACCCTAGAAATCCATGCCTTGAATTTATTTCATTTATTAATTGTATCAACATAAGCCTCTTGTTTTACAGCCTATCTCCAGTTTTGGGATTTTTAACACACTCAAGTGTTTTGCTGAAGAAGCTCGACAGCACTGCTCTGAAAGCAGGGTAGGAGAGAGTCCGAACACCTCAATAACTGTCAGCATAACAAATGCCCCCAGGAAAGCCTTTCTGGGTGCTACCTTGCATGACTCCACTACCGATCACAAGGAACAAGTCTGGCAAAAAACCACACCTTCTGGTTCATATGGAGGCTCTATATGGTGTGTTATGCCCACAAGTGAAATATGAAGCTATTTCTCCATGGAGAGGACTTGCTTGCAACTTAAGAGAGAGATCTGTCAGTAGGACAGTGCCAGAACCTAAGTCCTCAGTGCTCTTGCAAAACCTTTTACATCAGTTAAAGTAGAGAATACACAATTAACACCATCTGCTAGGATCTGGCTTTACCAATATTTTTTTTTAATAAACACATAAAAGACAATATCTACTCTGCCAATGTATCTACTATACTTGTATTTTAGATACTTTCATGTGAGTCCAGTTTGTCAGTTTTCCAGTAAGACTATTTTTGGAAGATAAAGAGCAGTAGCAATCATAGTAGTGGGCAAATTTATGTAATTATTTTGTTTTTAAAAAAGAAATTAAATTCTGTCATCTATAGATAAAATTACAGCTGATCAAGATCTGCACAGTCCACTCCCCTGTGCCTAACAGGATCAGTAGCAGATGCTTAGGAAAAATAAGAAGTTAAATAAGCTACTTCCATTGATTATTTTAACCTATATGCTGCCAAGTTCCAATGACCTAGGTCATATGGATTTCCTGAATTGAAAGGTATGTGCACATCACTGTTTTTAATAGCTTTTTCTAGACCTTTCTTACATTAATTTGTACAGTTCTTTGCATCTATTAATCCTCTTGGTTTTCAAAACTTCTTGTGGCAATGAGTTACACAATTAAATTATGTTTATTAGCTTTGTTTTTATTTTAAAACTGCTTCCAAATAGTTCTGTTGTGTTCCCCCTTGTTCTTGCTTTAGAAAAAAATAGAGCATATCCATTCTTGTCCCACTTTTGCCAAAAGAGTCACAACTTTATTGATTGCTAGCATATCTCCCCTATTTTTTCTAAGATTAAGAATACACCTCTTAATTTTTACTATACCCTTTTGTAAGACAGGAGGTCCTGCACACAATATTCAGGAGTGAATAGATCAAGGATCTTACACACAACAGCACAGTGATATTGATTGAATCATCAGAAGCATGATGTCCCTCTACTAAAAAGTCATTTTGACTCCTGATAGCGTATCATTTACCACTATGTCTGCTGCAAGCAAGCCAGTTTAGCACACACCACAGTTAGTAGTTTTGCAGCTTCAATTTCAGTTGCAAATTATCGGATCCTGTAGAATACAATTTGATTGCTGTCTATGATATTAGTCTTATTCTTTTGCATTATTTGTTTTAAACTTAGAT
Source organism: Coracias cyanogaster (assembly GCA_033124195.1). Taxonomy (NCBI): domain Eukaryota; kingdom Metazoa; phylum Chordata; class Aves; order Coraciiformes; family Coraciidae; genus Coracias; species Coracias cyanogaster. The sequence continues at coordinate 8,375 of JAVSBS010008021.1, read as the reverse complement.
CTGAGACGATTCATCTAGCACACCCTTCAGTAGGTTCCCCTGTGATGAGCTCCACTGGAATTAAGCAAGCACTTAATTTTTTACTGTGTCATTAGATTTCTTGAACAAAAGGTGTCTCCAAAAAGTATCTCCATTACTAGTCAGCTCCACAGACTTTTAAGGGGGCTTCCTTCTCATCTTCAGTTAATAAAAGATGGTATTGACCTTTCTTAAAAACATTGCATTGGGAGCTGCAAAAATATGTTTTCATACAGGTGGCAATTTGAGAGATATCTTGTATATGTACTGAGTTTTCCCTACATTACTTTTAAAGAAGCTCCTTGTGCCTGGAAAGCTTCTACTCTTTTAACTGCTCCTTTTAATTTCCTTTTTGAGACATCCATTTTATATAGTTCCTTTTTCCCTTATACGTTAGCATAATAGATTTTTTTGGACATTGAACTTGTGTCACTATTGAAGAGCAGCTTTTTGAGTGGCTGCTTGGAAAGGGACCAAAATTCTTTCTCTTCTTAGGGGGTCTGTGATTACTTGCTCCAAGCGACAGTCATTTGTAGTGTTTACAAGTTTAGTTTCTGCATTAAGCCCTGAGGTAAACTTGTCCAGTTTCCACAGGAAGGACTGATGTGGCACACGGAAGGTTTCTTTTCTCTTACTGTTTCTGGAATTCCTCAGTACACCTCTGTCACCTTCAGATTAAAGTGGTCAGTAGCACTGTTCTAACCCTATACTCTTCCTATGCAGGAACAGTGTTTCAGTCCAGAGAGTTTCTGTAATATCTTTTATTCAGTTCAGCAGGCAACAACCTTATTGTTATTTACTTTACTTCACAGTAAGCTTTTAAAAAATCTTGTCTAAACTAGCACAATCTACTCTACCATTTCTACTAATTTGTATCCTGTAATTGCAGTGTTCATCCATTGTTTTTATTACATCAAGTTACAGAACCTCCATTAGGCTACATTCCCACTAAAATCTGGGCAGTATAATAGACCCATGTCATGTTTTTGGAAAACCATGTAGAAACATCTGTGCATGTGAAATTTATACAGGCACTAATTCTTAGGCTTCCTGCTCAGATGGGACTCTAATTCTTGAAAATAATTACTTGATAACAGATTTCTTTTATTTCTTGTTCCTCACTACACTTTACCTACAATTTAATCAACATTTGTCTTGTGCTTTATGCTATTATTTAATCCCTGAAGAACAGATGATAGCAAATTATATACTATCCTGTTTCTACCAATGTTCCCTCCATTTTAGGAATAAAGACTCTTTTAAAAAAAAGCTTTAATTGGAAGTGCCTTCTTTTACACTTTGTGACCTAAAGCTTTATTACAGCACTGGTCAAGGATATAGAATAAAATCAAAATGTAATGATTTCTCAGTCCAAGACGGTTTGAGTACAAAGCCTGCACATTTCAGGATGGCAGTCTGGCTGCTCAAATTTTTTTGATAAAATGCAGAAGTAGAACTTGGAGTACAGAGAAAAATCCAGTATTTCACATTCTCCATTTTCTCTTGGGTCAAGCCTTCACAGATTTTGCATGCTTGGCTACACACTTGGCCCATTTCAAGAGAGACCACTAACATAATTCCACTGTTGCTCAAGTGTGTTCAAGGAACATGGAAACAAAAGTCAGGACAGGTGTATCACCAGACATACCTAAGCAGCCAGACACAGATTTTGTGACTTGTTGTGCAGAAGTTTAGGCACAGAACTCCACAGAGTTTTCTACCTTGTCTTCATATTTACTGACTTTGTTGAGATGAACATGTTAATGCCTAGGCTGGAAGGCAAGTCCCTGTCATGTCCATACTGGAGAAGTCCCAGCCGTCTTTCCAGCACAATAGCCACGTTCATGCTACATTTTGCAAGAGTATCCTGTGGTTCAGCACTACATACTTTCATGCCTCAGCAACACAGGCACACATATCTTACTATTATAATTCCAGTTGTCTTGAGATGAATGGCCATGGCCAGCACAGTCCCATGGCTCCTCTTAATTTAGTATGCAGCTGCACTGCCTGCACCAGGCCACAGACATCTTGCCTCAGGGCCACTCACATCAACCACAGGACAGCTGAGTGTTTATAACTTAACAGCTTCTTGTCATGTTGGGCAAGCTCTTGAGTAGAGCAGTGTGGGGTGCTACTGTCGTCACAACAAAATATTCACAATGATTCAGAACTACCTGGGAGCTGCACTTTTCCAGGAGTGTACCTATGTCTCCTGTCCACAGTGAGACTGTGTGGCCATGGCAAGTGCTCAGTGGAGAGTACCAGGAGGGCACATGAGTCCCACGGAGCCCTCAGACAGATTAGTGAAACAGGAGCTGCCCTAGTGCTCCCATATCCAGCATGTTACTGCTTCATTCTCCAAAAACAATTGCTCCTTATTTCAGCTACATGATCCAAGGGGACCCTCACTCTCTTCCTCTACTCCATCTTTCCTACAAGAGTGACACACATTCAGCAACAATGGCAAACCTTATGGTAGGTAACACCTTAGGAGCGTTGCCTACAATCTATAGACACAGTCAAAATGCCCAGAACTGCAGGTAGAGGCTGGAAATGTCATTTACACACAAGTCTGTAGTACAAATGGCAAATGAAATGCTCAGTGGGATGCAAGAAGGTGACTATTTCACCTGGCTCACGCTATACTATAAGGAGGCATTTACAGCTAGACCTAATGTTGATAAGATTAAACAGATTTTGCAATTATCCTACATTTGGGCCCCTTTGGAAAATGCAAGTTTCAAAATATGGCCATAAGCAGAGGCAGGACCTAGGGATTAAGTCCTATGTATGCAACTACTATTAAAATAACGTATACTGTACCTAGGCAGCAAGATTTACTTCCAGGTAGAAGTGTGTCCAGTGATATGGCTTTCCTGCCAAAGCAAACCAGTTTCTCATGTGAGTAATCAAAAGTTTCTCTGTGTATCTACTTCTCCTGTCACCACCCACAGTTCCAGGAAAAAGGCAGGAAATTATGAAGAACTGCTGGGAGATTGTCCCTGCCCTCCTCTCCCTCCAATACAATTAACTCTTGTCTGCTGAGTACTCTCCGTGGAGTGCACTGACCTGAACAGACCCATTGCTGCTCCTCTGGACTGGTATCAGCAGTATTCTATTCACTAACACACTCCATGAAAATACAGGTTTTTACTTAGTACAATCAGGATCATTCTCAAAGATGACAGCCTCTAATCAGCATAGTTTTTATTTTCCTGTGTGCAATTACCTTAGTTATAGTTCTGTCCCAGTTGCTCTGCTTCTTGTTGGATACTTGTTTTAGTATCAAAACTGCATTTCGTTTACGCTGTTCCATTTTTTCTGAATCTTCTGCTTTTGAGGAAAGGATAAAATAAGTGTATGCCAATGGTGAGAGCATCTGCTTGATAGGTAGGCATAGCTTTGGAGAGGGCAAACCTGGACTTAGTAGCTGATAAGAAGGGGAAAACAAGAGGACCATGAGGATTTTGAATCTTTGAGAGGAGTCTGTAGGACTCCACAAAACTCAGTAAAGAATGTGCAGGGCAAGGGGATGAGGGAGGAACAAAGGGGGAGTAGACAGAAAGGAGCCAGTTACATCTAAACAGTGTCCAGTCAGTACACCTGTGACCAACCTCTGAGCTTGATGAGCACAGTCTGTCCTGTCTTCTTATTGAATTCCTTCTTAACCATGTCTTTGGCATCTCACTCTATCCTGCATGTGGGAGTGCCATGGGCATTAGGTAACAGCACTTGGAGGGGCAGGCAGAACTGCATTCAGTGCCAGGAACGCCTGGCTGGTGGCATCAGCAGCTGGAGCAGGTGAGGGTCTTGGCCACAGCCACTAGGGTGGGAATTATGGGGGGGAAAGACATGAGTGAGTGGTGGCACATCTCGGAAAATGTATTTTTAAAAGGGCAAAACACTTCGCATGGCAGTGAGGACAAAGGTGTGGGAAATAACAGCCCTTTGGCCAACCAAGGTCAGAGAATGAGGGGAGAAGGTGCTCCAAGCACTTCCCTGCAGCTCATGAAGAGGGAAGGAGAAAGAGAGAGGAACTACTGTATACCAACCATACCTCTGCCATCCTCCCTGCACCACTTAGGCTTGAGTAGAGGAATTGGGACTTGAAAGCATAAAGTTCAGCTTGGGACAGGAAGGTAGGAATGGTGGTGTTTTAAGGTTTGTTCTTCACTACTTGAAACTATTTTAATCAGCAATAAATCCATTTTCTCCAAGTCAAGACTTTTTTTCCTGGGACAGTAACTGGTAAACAATCTTCCTGTCTTTATCACCACCCAGTAGCTTTCTTGTCCTATTTTATCATCTTGCCCCAATGAGGAGGGGAGTGAGCAGCTGGAGTTTGGCCCTTAGCTGAAGTTAATCCACCACAGGTATCAGACAGGCAGGGAGTCCATGGTGGTATTTGAGGGACCCACAAGCACTGGGTGCCTGTGAGATGAGTGTGTGTGTTTGCTGGCAGACATCAAGCTGGACCAGCTGGCAAGCAGAAGACCTGTGGAGCTGTTAAGAAAGGTTGGGATCTGGGCATGGGTAGTGGATAGACAAGCCATGCTGATGCTCAAGATTTTGTGAATGTCCATGTGAATAGAGCGAGTGGTGTGTGTGCTTTCACTAGTGAACTTCAATGTTCAATAGATGAGCTGAAGAGGATGAGGGGACTTGGCTGTCTGCACTTACAGGAGTGATGGTGGCACTATATGTGGGTGCTGTTGAAGGCAGCACTTCCTCGTGGCAGGGCATGTAGCCAACCATGTCAATGACCTCTGTGTCTCAGGGACGCATGCTCAGCCTTGCTGCTGGTTGAACTTGCAAACAGAAAAGCAGCAGCTCCATCCATCAACCTGGGACAGAGATCTCTGGGCTGATGGACAGCCCAGGATGGACTCCAGCAGCCAAGCAGGAGGTGCCCTCATCCCTAGAGCTGCTGGAGGGGCAACCCCTTATAACACAACCCTTAACAGACATTTAGCACAATCTATAGTTTGAATTACTATGGATACTATTATCTACAGGAAGTTTTGACTTACTAAGTGATCACCAGCTGGTGTTTTTTTCACCCTCACAGGATCTGTGAACTGTTACCATTCTTTTCCACCCAGACCTGTTTAGAGAAACAGCCTCAGGCACAAGCTGGTTAAGACAAGCTGAGCACCTCTTGCAGCTGAAGGGGCAGTGCTGCCCTTCCTGTGCACACTCGGCACTAGTCTGACACTTCAGTAAGAAGATTGAACTCTTTAAGCCTGCAAAAAAGTCCAACTGCCTGTATTCTGAGCTTTCCATACATAGAAAATTGGCTACAAATTACTGACTCGTAGACCCATCACCAGAGTCTGTGCCAGCCAGCAATGCTATTTTTGCACTAATAATGATGCTAAATATTTAAGGGTTCTGTTTAAAATATTGCAAGCTAGTTCTTAATGACAAATGATCTTCTTCAATGTCATTTTAATCAAGTCTTTCTCAGTTCTATTTATATTAAAAAAAAAACAAACAACAAACCAAACGAACGACCCAGAAATAAACAAACCTCACATTTTTTTCGAACACCAAAGTGCTCTGAATTACTTCAGATGTACGGACAGAAAACAATTCTCTTACTTGTCATTCTGTTGTCCATGTTTTCTGTATTAAAGCAGGCACTCATAGGTAAATATTTTTTATATTTATCCATGCATTTGCAATATAGCTGAGCAAAACGAGCTGATGCATTTACTTATTTTCTCCCACTTGAAAATGTTTTCAGGTGTATTTTTTCTGTTTATTATCCCATGTAGCTTCAGAGAGGAAAGAGGAAGTCACAAAACCTCATTTCAGTTGGCTTCTACTTGAAATTCAACTTGAAAATACAGGTCATAGAGATGCACAGTATATATAGGCTGTCATCATCCAAGTAAAAGTGAGTGCTCTTAGACTTTCAATGGCTGTAGCTGCTTAAGCAGCAAATTAGGCATGTTTTCCTCAGAAATGAATCTGAAGCCAACTTTAAATACTAGGGCTCCCGATATAGCACATGGAGAGAGTGCAGAGGTTGAGAAAAGGGTCCAGAATTGCAAGCATCCAGAACTACCTAGTGCTAGACTATTGAGAAATGCTAACAAGAAGCTGTGCTCAAACCCTTTGCCCTCTCAAGAGATCATGACTACAAAGATAGGCTTTGTTCACTTTTCAAATGCCACAGTTCTTCTCTTATAAGGCAACTTCATCTTCTCTTAAGGCACTTAAACATTGGAAAGAAAAATAAAGCAGGGAATTTTGCATTAATAGTGACTGGATTAAAATCAAGTCAGGCACAAATTACATCCTCTAAGCATGCGGAGGAAAAGAAGGTTATCAGGAGTGGTCAGCATGGATTCACCAAGGGAAAATCATGCTTGACCAATCTGATAGCCTCATTCTCAGCAAAATTTGGCCCATTGTGACTATATAGGAAAAAAAAATAATCCCAAACTTTTTAAACAGGGAGAAAATTAAAGAAAGAGTTGTCATGACAGATATTACAGGTAACAAAGATATACTTCAAAATATAAAACCAATACACAGGTGTCCTGGTTCAGCCAGGACAGCGTTAATTTGGTGCAGCCAGGCTATTCCATACCACGCTGACATCATGCCCCGGGGCCAGTTCTGGTTCGGAGGTTCGACTCACGCTTGTGCGATCGGTCCACTCTGCTCCCTCTCTTTGTCCATGGTATTGCTTATTTTTCTGCATTGCTTTTTGTTTTCTTTCTTACTGTTGTTATTGCTGTTGTTACTGCAATTGCTTCTTATGTGTTTCTGTATTAAACTTTCCTTATCTCATCTCAGAAAGGCATTTTAAAGCTTTTCTCTGTCTGCAGTGGGGGGCAGTGGCAGTGGCCACATGACTTGGCTGCTGGCACGGACTGAACTACCATAGCTTTACTAAACCAGCACACAGTACTTGTCTGAAATGCATACATGGGCTGAGGAATGAACTGCCAGTTTCCAGTCTTGGCCATTCTAATATGCTGAGGTTCAGCAGCAGCTAGGTGTGCATTTGCAACTGAGGGCACAGAGAGCAGGGTGAGGACCAGTTCTGCCATAGCCTTCCACATACCTGATACTTGAAATAACAGGATGAAATTGAGTTTTATGAGGAATTAAGAGGATTTAATTGACTTCAGAAATGTTTGGAGTTCTCCTTATAGAGTGTATTTTGGTGGATTTCTCAGATGTTCAGTAGAAAAAAGATTAAAAAGAAAAAGAGTGGGTTAACACACAAAATAAGGTTGCACTTCATGACAAACAGAGCCTTCTTAGAGAACACCAACTTTCTTAGTTGCCACTCCTCAAGCCTGGGAAGATAAGGCAGACCAACATCTTTTTAGGCATTGCAGTGAAAGGTTTGCATCTGTTGAAGTCCCAGCACTGTATTTTCAAGACAGAAACTCATTCAGATGTGCAAATGTACACAGCTGCATAACCTGTGCACCTGCTGGTCAACAACTCCCATAAATAGCTAATTCTTTAGCACTTTCACCTGCTATGTTTTTGCACTGCAGTAGCACACAATAGTTCCTTGTGTGTTGGCTCCTCTTGTACTGTAACTAGGCAACGGATCTATCTAAAAACCAGATGATCCTTGCCCGAGATAGCTAGCAATCTAAGCGACCAGTGTGACAACAGCTGAACATAATTAACAGAGTGTGGGAGACAGACCGGTCTGCATAACAGTGGCTGTCGCAGTACAGCAGCTGCCTGACTAGCAAAAATGCTCTACGCAAAAATGCAGAGGAGAATCTGCTGGAGGATTGAGATGAGGCAACAAGGCTGGTCAGCATTAGTGTGAAGCTCCTTGCTCCTCGCATTTTGCAGTACTTGCAGATTCCTGTTACGACCAAGTTGCTGTACAAAGTTAATTAAAGTTCTGTGTGAAGCAGACAGATGAATTTTGTTCTGTGCACATTAAAAAAAAAGAGTGGCTATGGGAAATTAGTGCCTAGGAAAGCAAGCTGCTCAATTGCGTAAGAATGAGACACATTGTTATTCTCTCCCAGACATACCTTAGATGGGCACTCTATAAGCTTCTGCTGATATTTCTACCCACAGTATTATTCTACAGTATGAAAAAAAGATCTGCAGTACTAAATCCAAACCTGTCTTGGCTCAAGATTATGCTACAACGTCAAAGGATACCAATTCGCCTTAATTCCATTAAACCCAAAAATATTTACCAATGTTAAATTCGAAGGCGCTAGTTTTAAAGACAGTCTGAGACATGGGTTTTTAAGAAAAACTGAGGATTATTTCCTAGGGAATCACAGAATCATTTAGGTTGGAAAAGACCTTTGTCGGATGTCTCCTGAACTCCAGACCATGTCTCGAAGTGCCAT
>JAVSBS010008020.1:24097-45668 GCA_033124195.1 Coracias cyanogaster | reverse complement strand
ATATTGATATCGGCTATTTAGATTTTAAGGCAATTTGCATAGCTATTATCCATCATAGTATTTAACTGACATTCCTTTCTCCTAGTTTGCTCTCAGTGAAACATGGAGTGTTTGTGACTTTGACTCAAAGTGCACTGGACATACCCTTTTTTTTTTTTTTTTAAAGACATTATGAAACGGAGCCAGCAGGGTGAAGGAGAGGAAAGATGTAATCAAAGGAACTACTGAGGGAAGCTGAAAGGAGGAGGAAAGTCAATATACAAGGAGGAAGAGACTAAGAAGAGCAACCATCTTTAACAGAGAGATGCACAGGTACTGACTGGCGGCAGGTGCCTGGAGCTGCTTGGGTGGGAAAGGTGATCCCTCACTTAATTTGCCAGCCCTCAGGATCCCCTGGCAGCCACACCACTGACTCCAAGTCGAACACGCTTGAGGTCATGCTACCTACTCAAATCTTCAAATTCTGGCGTCTAGGGATTACAAGAGTACAAGGTTAGGAGGAAGGGTATAGGATGGGTTGCGTGTTATAGAAGCAATGATGTTACCGCTCTTTCCAAGCTGCTCTGATGATAATGAAGGTGGTCATGGCCTGGCTGTGCAGTGACTCTGGCTGAGCCATAGGCTGCAGGCCTACCATAGTAGGAGAAGTTACTCTCTTTAGAGCACCTTTTCTTTCTGGCACTGAACACAGGACATCGAGGTGGAAAGTACCTTGAGGAAGATCATTGTGCATACTCCTCCATGCCATGGCAACATCTTCTGCACCTCTAGCAAGAGAAACTCCACATGGCTTTTGCCAATCTCTTCCAGAGCTTCACTGCTCTTGCTGTTGGGAAGACTTTTCCTAATACATGACTTGAATCTTCTCTGCTGCCAGCTCTTTCTTGTCCTTTTGGTCATGGGCATGGAAAACAGGTTGTTCTCTTCCTCTTTGCTCTGCAGCTTTTTATATGCTGGAAGACTGCTATCATGTCTCCCCTCAGTCTTCTCTTAAGAGCAAATAACCCCACTGTGTTCAATCTTTCCTCACAAGTCAAGGATTTTAGACCTGTGATTGTTCTCCTCCCTTTCCTCTGAACTCTCTCCAACTGGGCCATGCCTTTCGTGAAGCGTGATGCCTGTGGGAGAACACAATGCCCCGGGTGAGGCCTCCCTGGCACTCAGCAAAATGCGAGCGTTGCTTTCTGAGTCTTGCAAACTCTACTTCCCTTTAAACATCGCAGTACGGCGTTTGCCTTTTTCTCAGCTGCATACTATTGTCAACGTACATTCAGGCTGTGATCCACAGCCCTCGGTCCTCTGGCTTCTTTTCTGCAGAGCTGCTATCCTGGAATTGTTCCCTCTTTGCTGCTCGTGTAGGTTAATGCACGGGGTAGATAGAGCAAACACCTTCTCCATCTCCCCCTGCCTCCAAATCCACTTAATGTCAATTTTACACTTTTCCTACTCAATATAGAGTCCATATGTTGAGGGAGTGTTGAAAATCAAATGGATGGGATGAGGTCTTTATTAAAATAACAAGGATAGAGTAACATAGCAGGTATGCAGCAGCAGGAAGTACTACATGGGTTTGGGTTTAGGTAGTAAAACATTGGACTTTGCTCTCATTAATGGTCCTTTCTTTGAAAATCGAAAGCACTTAAGCTACAGGAAAACAAACATAAGCAATAGTTATTTCTTTAGCACTTCTGGGTGATTCCCTCAATCTGGGAATCAGCTGCAAGTCTCTCTTGCAATTTGTATTTTTTTCTTTTCAGAGGTAAGGCATACTCACTATTTTTTTTGGGTTGGAGACTACTTTCTGTGTGACATGACATCTATTCTAACTTGGTGCTGGTCTAGGACAGGGACAATAAAGATGGTGGAGGGGAAAATAACAATTATCTGGAGGTTTTGGCATAAATCATTACTGGCCCTCTAAGCAGGTCATTTCTTGGCTTCCTCTTAGTGGTCTTACCACATAGGTTATTTATCTCAAAATCTTTGATAGGTATGAAGTATGCTTGGAAGCAAGAGATACGTCTACCTATACTTTACCGTAACTGGAAGGATATATTCAGGGGGAATTTGTTGTGTGCGCTCCCCAGCCAGAGAACACGAAGGTTCAGCTTCAAGGTGCCTGACTGAGGCAATGGCTCCTACCAGGGGAGTCAGCACATCAAAATGTTGCTTTCTCTGGCAGAATAATGGAGACCTGGTACAGAACCTTCTAATTTTTCAAACAGCACAAAGTGCAATTCCAAATTAACCAGCACACCTCCACCTTAATTTTTCATTTTACTTAACCTCTCTGTGTCTGTTTCCCCATCTGTAAAACTGAGATAATACTTACCTACCTCACAGGGATGTTATGAGGATTAATTAATTGATGTTTGTACAGCGCTTTGAATATGCAAAGCGTTATATGTGCTAAGTATTATTATTTAGTTTAAATGCAGCTGAACAGGTTTTGAATGCTGGAAGAGAGCTCTGTCAGTGACACCAATCTATCATAGTGTGGCTAATGACACAGCTTGGGGAACCAGGCAGACCGTTTTCGTATTCTGTGCCATAATTAGCCAATATCAATAACCAAAAAAAACCCTTTGCAAGAATTGCAGAGATTGACCACTGTGGGATTGCTGCAGAAATCCCAATCTAAATGCCTCACAATGGGATCAACCGGCGGTAAATGGATCATTCTCAAAAATCACCCAGCTCAGATGGGAATTCAGAGTATCCCTAGGGCTGGAAGAACACTGTACTGCTCCACAGAAAAAGTAGAGCACTGTCTGACTTCAGAGCATGAATGAATATAAACAAAATATTTAGGAGGGATCTTTCTGTTAAGCGTGGCATCCAGCCCAGCCTTTGCAGACGTGGCTGAGAGCATCATCTGCCCCCCTGTGTCTGTGCAGAAGGTCTCCAAGCCAGTGTTTGTTCTGGTGTGTTAACAAGTGGTGGTAGCCCCGGCTGCAAAGGGGACTGTCTAGCTGGGAACACAAAAGGCTGGTTAAGAACTGGTAATGCGGGGTGTGTGTATGTGCACCGGGGGAGAGGAACTTCTTCCAAGAAATACAAGGAGGTACTCTATAATTTTTCTCTTGGCCGCAGATTTATTTCAGTTTTAGTAGTTCTTATTCAAATTCATCAGGGGTAATTAATGAAAGATACAGGAAGGCCAGTGCACACCTAGGATCCTCTGTTTGTAGCTTGAATTATGTTGAGCTGTTTGGTCTGTTGGTTCACTACCTCAAGCCTAGTGCAGTATTGTCATCCTTTGCTTTACAACACAGTCATTATATCCCTAAACCACATTGTGATACACTGTGGCTTCTGTTTACGACTCCCGAAACTCCCACTCCATATATCACCTGCCATAAAACCCATCAAACTGCTGCTAGTAAAATGGTGCACAGTGGTCTAAGTAGGAGCCAGGCAAATTGTGTGATACCCTACTGTGGTTAATGAGAGTGAAAATGTGGTTAGGATTTTATTCAGGCGATGTTCATTTGCAGGGCCATTGTAGTGAGGTGGCAAAGAAAAGAGTCTTTTGTTAACCTGAATGACAATATATTTTCTATTGTATGAAGTAGCTGAATGCTGAGTTTGCCAAGTTATACATCAATTGTAAATAAGTCAAACTGTGACCTTGAATGGCTACATTTTTATTGCTTGGGGGTCTTGAAAACTAATTAATACACTGAGATGCTATAGCGACCATATGAAACCTGTTACCAGAATTTAAACCATTGCAGAGCAGTTCAGACCAGTCATTGACAACTACAGAAATATAAAAGGTAATCTAGATGTGGGTATCAGGAAGATTTTTCTGGGTTTTTTTTGGTCTTATTTTCTGTTCAAGAGCTGTTGGGATGAATGTGCCGTTCGATTGTCTGGAGTTGTAGGGGAAGCAGAAACTCTGGTGGACATGTGGTCCATCCTGCAGATCACAAGCAATGACACTGAGCCATCCTCCAGCTGGGTGGTAAGGCTGCTCCCCATTTAAGCAACACTTTAACCCCTGAGGCCAAAGGCATACTCAGCTGCATCCCAACATTGTTTTGGGCTTGAACCCAGGGTACAAAGCTTTCCTTCTCCTCCCTTCTCCTTTCACCTTGGTTTATGGACAGAGAAGATCTGGGCACGTGGGACCAGCTCATGGTCAGGGTGGTCATGCGGATGCTGCTGTAGCTCATGCCACACGATGTAGACGTGGACAATGGGGCCATAAGGTGAGGTGAAGCTCTCAATAGTGGCTTTGTGCCCTCCCAGAGCAAAAAAAAATACAAATTTAGTTTTACAGTCCAAAGGGGAACTGTAATTTCACAAGATGCTTCAGCACCTAAGCAATCTTAAATACGGTAAAAAAAGAGGCCACTGAGGCCAACAGAACTTTTCACATGCTTAAAATTAAGTGGTATAAAAATCGTCAAAGCAGTTGTCAGTTGATTAGTTTCCATAGTTCTCCTCATGTTTCTGCTTGTAGTTGTCTCATTCATTAAAGTATGATGTAGTATTTTGTTTGTGTTTGGTTGGTTCCCCCCCGCTATTTTTAATTACAAGGCCACATCTTCAGTGATATGTAGCTTGAAGACAGGGGAGCTGAGTTTTACTTCAGATTGAAATTTTGCATACATCTTGCCTTAGGTAAAAAGTTGATTTCCCCTCCCCAGCCAACAGAAAGTAGATGAAGGAAGGCGTGTATAACAAACCCAAAATTCTGTAGCAGTTGTGTGTTTTTTGACTCTTCCTGCTGTTGTACAAAAAACCACTTACATTAAATTAAAATGGCCTATTTATAAAACAAACATTTTGTAGGCAAAAAGGAAATGCAACCATAATAAAATTGTCAGTCTCAGCGGAATGACTATTGTACAGGGCTTTCGAAGAAAATCAGGCTGGCTCCTTCAGAGGAAATCTGATTTCAATTTAAGAGTCTTATTGAAGAAAACAGCACCACAAAAGGGGAAATTAAAGCATAAAAAGTGCATTAAGATAATGTTAAGGATCTAACTTACCGCCACAAAAAAAACAAAGCAGTCTGAAGTTGAGAGAGAAACTTTATCCTTAGCGCATCCTCCCAGGTCATATCTCAGATGCCACCAGAAGTGGTGGGAGGCGATGGGAGGTGTGTGCGTATGCTTTTCTTTTTCCTCCCTGTTTAGTTCAGTGGAACCTGTACAGCCATAGTGAGGGAGCTTGGGTTTTTTTTGACTCATGCACCACAAAGAGTTTAAAATCTTAAAGAAACCAGAAGCCATATTAATCTGATGCTATTATGGCATACAAGTGTCTTTAGAATGGCTAATTTTATGCAGATGTGGCTATAGGTAAAAGTTGGATGGGTTCAAGGTTGTGTGTATTCTGTTGAAGCACAAGCTGTCGACTAACAGTTAGCTGGGGAGTGACCATATTGTTGGCCAAGTCTACAGACAATAATTTCCAGGGGAATGTATCCATCTGCCAGGATGATCCGTTGGTCTGTAAAATGTTTATCTCCTCACCAAGCTCTTCCTTGGTGCACCTCCTGGGGTGGGGGTGTGTTCTGCAGAGTGTGAAAATCCCAAATAATTTTGCAGTACCTTCATGAGGTATTTCTCTGATTTAGCACCGTTACAGCCCAGGAGGTTCAAAGTCAGCCTCCAAACGCAGGAGGGGATGAAGATGCCCCGTCTCTGCCTCCAGCATAACACCGCACTGTGCACCATAGGTGGAAACAGCAGCAGCTGACCTTCATGTTGTGTTTGCTCTGCTCCTACTGTGATCCCTGTGGTTCTGGTGGTTGCTTGTGGAAGTCCTTCCCCAAGCATTTTTTATTCCAAAGGAATGCTGCTTATCAGAGTTACATATGTTCACTTTTTGTGCCTCCCAGCTGGCTTGCCAGGAGGGAAGTGTTATTTCCATTTTGTTGTGAAGAAACCAAGGCTTAGAGGGGTCAGGTGGCATGAGCCTGTGGGCTGCTGGGTATCCCTTGACTGCATGGACCACTTGATCCAGCTACCTCAAAACACTTCCTACAACTTGGGAAATATAAAAGTGCCTTCACAAAACAGCTGCTGGGAAGGGTTTAGGTGTCATAGTTTCTGCCATGAAGCACAGAAGCAGATGGTGACTTCCTAAGATCTTATATTTTTAAAATGTTTTCACTAGGATTAGATTTTATCCAGGTTTTGACCTGGACTTTACCTGTCCTAGCTGGGTGTATCATTCATTTTTTCCTGTGGAAAAGAAAACAGGTATTTGTAGATGGGTAAAAAAGGCAAACTGGAATAAAAGCACCATCACCTTGGAGTGTGAGATGATGGGATGGATTTGAGCAGATATTGGCTTCAGAAGTGACCCCAGCCTCTGTGTGATTTGGGAGCTCTGATGCTGTGTCTGCACCAGCACCGATGCAGCCTGTGTGTGTCAGTGGTCTCTCTTCCATGTGCTTCATGCAGTGGGGAAGCTCTTGTCCCATTCTGTCCTGTCCAGACACGTTTAATTCTTAAAAATAGAAACCTACAGCCAGTAGTCACTATGGGAATCAGACTCCCTCGATGTCAAGGCGACTCCTGGCAGAGGGAAAACTGGCAAGCTTGGTAGAACAACTAGAAATTGGAGGAAGTTTTGAAGAGGGCAGAAACATAAACAAAAATAAATAAAACATAAACATAACCCCCTAAACTGAAACATATTCATGCATTTACAATCATCAAAATCCCAGGTTAGGCAGATGAAAGAGATTTCAGCGTGTTACAAGTCATAGCAATAATAGCCTTGGGACATTGGCTAGTCTATTCTATTATGTAAAAGTCTCACAGCCTTGTAATGGTTCCACAGATTAAGAAGTGCTCTGTACCAGCTCTAAATATTTCTTTGAATTAAGACTTTCTGCTTCGAACTGAACTCTCCGCTGAATATAATGGTATAATAGGGTGCCCTGTTCCATCTGTGTAAATAACACAGAGAGATTTTCTCTTGTTGAAATACCTGCGTTAAAAAAGAAAAAAAAAAAGCAGCAATAACTTGAGACTTCAAAGGTCTAACTTCAAAAGATTTCTTGCATTCTGCTTGACGGGACAGCATCTTATGCACACATGCTTTTTCACTGCTAAATGCCTTAATAATGAGCCTGGGTTCAGATTTTGTGAATCAGAGCCAAGTAACTCTGTTTTATTATATTTGCTGGGAAATGAACTAGCTCTGGGTAATTAGGAAAGCAATTTTATTAGCATCTATTTCATAGAGATTGTTTTTTAATCAGAGTCAGAACTTACTAGAAATGATTCTTTTATTTTTATTGCACGGCTTCCCTTGAACGGTGCAGACCGCCATGGGTCTTAACCCGCAGCAAACTCAGCACACTGAAAGCAGCAGCATCACTATTAATCTGTAACCACGTTATAAAATAACCCTGGCATGGTCGTCCCCTAAATAACACTGCAGAAGCTAATAATTACTGTAGTGTGGTTTACTGCATGATGCCACCCTAGGGCTAAAGTATAACTGTCCATGCATTTGTGCACCATAAAGAAGACAGGACACAAGGAACCCGCTTTCCTCCACATCTCAAGACGTGTTGTGCAGAAGCACAGAAGAGCCATCTCAAGGCCATGAGGAGAGCCAGGGGACAGGTTAGGAGCAGGGTGTAGGGGCACAGAGATAACGTAGGGAGCGGGAGCGAAGATTGTGGTTTGATTCTGTACTTGGTTTTAATTTCTTGAAAGGAGGACTTGACACTAAATTAGTGATGGTGCTGGGAGAAGAAGTGGTGGTGTGAGGAAAGACCAGTAGGGTACCTTTCCTCTTTCTGGAGGTGCTTTCATAGAAAAGGGAGATGCCACTGTACCCAGAAAAGGGCAAATAACTGACGGGTTGGATCCACTGGCCAAAAAAATAATTAAATAAATCAGGCTTAGAAGAATCACCACAGGAAAGGAAAACCTATAACAAAGCCTCTGTTTTCTGAGAGAAACGGGAAGATAAGAGACATATTTATTTAGCTGAATGAAAAGTTCTGCTTTCATTTCAAAATCCTCTTTTATTATCTAATGTTGGTGAATTACTAAGCATAACAGTTTATTTCAAAATGAAAAACTAAAACACTGCTTTCTGAAACTGTTTTCAGAAAACCTGAGTTTTCTTTGTGATTTAAAGTTTTTTTCAAAGTTACTTAGTGAACTTTACCTGAAATTGCAAATATTTTTGGTTCCTTGGAATTTCATTTTTTTGGTGAATGAAAGAATGACAACTTTAAGACATACTTAGCTGCAAACATCTGCATATCACAGGTTGTAGGTGGACCTTCCAGTGCATTTGACTTGGAGCTTACTGCTGAGCAGAGAGGACCTAGCCATGACAGATCCAGGACAGTAACGAAGATAAGTGTCTTCTGAAAAATGTACACCTGCACTTCTCTTCTTATCTCAGATGAGAGATAGATTAGAGGCAGTTGCGGGATTTGGTTTTGTTCTTATAATCTGATTTTATTTTTTGCAAGTATAAGTTCATACTAGATTAGTAGTAACACAGGAACGAGTGCTAATTTAATGGAAAGAGTGGGAGGATCTTTTATGCAAAAGGAGTGGGCTGAACTTCCAGAGGTGCTCAGTGGGTCTACCCACATACCTGCAGAGCATAGCCTGCCTTTTGGAAATAGCAGGCATCTGGGAAAAGGTGATTACCTGCTTGGCTGCCTCATCTCCAGGGATTTGCAGGTGCAGTCCTAAAATTTCTAAATTTGATCCAGCATTTCTGGAAAGGAGACAAGAGCTGGGAGGAGAGATGTCCATTTCAGTCTGGGAGTCTGTGCAAAGTGGAGAGAAACCTCCTGCATTGTGCTCAGCCAGTTCCAGAGAAAAGCACCTGGTACCAAATCTGGAGCTTGATCTGAACCTGCTCACATTTTGGAGGCCTTCAAGGGGGTTGTTTCAGGCCATATCAGTTCGAGATCAAGCAGAAAGTTTGTATCAGTTTTGAATCGCCTGAACAAAGTAAAAGTTTTTAGGACTAAAAAGGGAGGCACATAATGTTACACAGGAGAAAAACATCTTAGCAGGATGAACATGGAGAGAGTGAAGTGACTAATGATGAAGTTCCTGAGACTTTACCACAAAAATTTTATAAAAGGAGGCTCCTGAAAACCTTTCAGATGACTGTAGAGTGATCTTGTTCTCGAGGCAGAGAAAGATTATAAATGAGGAGGGTATATTTTCCCACTTTTTTTCATGTATACATTAAAAAGCTTATTTAATTTGGACAAAATAATTTTAGCCCCCCTCCCCAGTTATCTTGTTGTCAAAAGCCACATTGCAAGAGAGAGATTCAAGCCAAAGGCCGTAGGCAGGGGTTCCTTCTGTCTTCCTCAAGGCTCATGGCTTCATCTGGTGGTAACCATGGTCCTCCACAGTCAACGGTTGCACACTCATTGGGTGAAGGTGGAGGCCAGATGGTTGTAAGTACGAGGAAAGGAACAAAAAAGCAAGGAAAGGAAGGACAGAGGGGAGAAACAAGTCCCTCTTCCCCCACTGCACACAGCAGGGACAACTGCCACTGCCTGCTTCTCCCAAAATTTGAGTGCCTAACTTTGCATTCCAAATACAAAAGTATTTTGGTTCATGTATACATACACACATACATATTAAAAAAAAATAAATATATATATATATAGCCACACCCCCACATGAAGAACAGCAATCAGTTTTATTCCTTCTCTTTGCAGTCATCAGTAAATTTAGTATATTCATGCAAATAGTTTGAAGAAGATGTCCTGTGATCTAAGTGAAAGGGAATATATATACACAGGATGATCCAGTGTGTGTAAAAATAAACAGTTTGATTACTTGTACATGCTCTTCTTTTGTGCAAGCCAGGAAAAATGCAGAAAAATTGCCACCTTTCATCATGTAGGACAAGGGGGCCCAGGTGACACCCTGATCAGGTGTGCATGCATAATCATTCCCAAAATAATCACCCTTTTGAATAATTTCACCCCAAATCTTGCAGCTTCAACTTATTCTCTGCAAGTGACTCATAAATCTTTCCCGTGAATGTGAATCAAGTTTCAGAGCCGCAGGCTCAGGAGCTTGTTGGATTTATTCAACTTTAGTCTTTATTTATAGACATAAAAGTGTATTATTGGTTGTAACATCCAAACAAAGGAAAACAGATTGTAAGCATCCATTAACATTTTCCCAAAAGGGAAATCTGGAGTTTCTCCTGGGTCTTTCAGTCTCTCCCTTGTAATATTAAGATGATGTCATAAACTCATAATTACTTTGTGATGCTCTTATGTACTCTGTAGCTGCTAGTTCAGAGACGGTTATTTATTTTCTGAGCAGAAAAACTGAACAATACAAACAGGTGGAAGCAAGCAGATCGGTCTTTGGTGGTTTAAGGTTTGAAGGACCCCAACATGTTTATTTCACATTATTGCAGGAATTTTCTCTGGTGTACACAAGGACACAGGTGTTTTATGTAGTGTTATTAAAAAATGTTTCATTAATATTCAGATATGGCACGCAAATATTTTATAAACACTGCAGAATGACTGGAAGAAAGAGCAATTTGGGGAGTAGTAATCTTCAGAAAGTGGAGTCTTTACTGCTGAATCAGTCCATAACCTGTCCAGATTCCTTCCAAGGAAGTCTCTCCCTGAATTGGTGGTGGACTTACGCTTTATTATGATGATGAGAATCCCAGATTGCAAAACAATATGTGAGTGTGTGTATGTGGAGGGGAGAGAGGAAGGAGCCGACCCACGAATTTGGGGAACTTCAACCCTCGGCAGATGCACGAGGGCAGGCTGAAGCAGTGCAGGGGGCTGGGTGTGTGCCATGGAGACTTTCCCGAGCGGGGGGCTTCCTAGGTACATCCGTAATTGCTCCTTGTTTGAGGGTAGGGCAGAAACTTGTTTCAGAGCCACATTTATCCTGCAGCATTTTTGACTTATAGAAAAGCCTGATGGAGTGCTGACTGAGTAACTTGAAATGAATAATTGATCTGGCTTGCTTTCTCCTTCTCATGGAATAGCTGTGAGCATGTTGCGATTTCCTCGGATTTATTTGTTATTCAGAAATAACTAGTGCGCTTTTACAGTATTTTTTTTTTCCCCACTCCATTGATTAGATTTCCTAGGCATCTGGGTTTGGCTCGGGCAGTCTGCACTTGGGGCAGCACATCAGGGCAAGAGTGCAATTTGAGTGCTGGTGATCCTGGTTGTTACTCTGCTATCAGGGCTGTCCCCTCCTCCCTGGGACACCGGCAGGGCTGCCACGGGTGGGACAGGACCTTCTGCATGTGTGTCAGGTAGATCGGGTTAATCTGTCATGGATTAGCCACGGGGTTTTGCAAACCTTCCCAGCACTGTGATTTCTGGGAAATGCATCACTTGGTGCAGTCAGTGAGATAATAGCCCCTTTCTTACTGTTTTCTGCCCTAGTCCAGAGAAACGTACAAGCGCTTCTCATGCAAAGATGTGCTTCTCATGCTCTCTCTGGGAGCATACGTGGGTTTTGAGCGAAACTTTTCTGCAGTTATTAAAAGAAAACCCCACTTGAAAGCTGGTGTGAATATTCAGGAGCATATTTTGTTCCCAGTACTCAGTCAAAGCTAATTTGATGGAGAAGAGAAAAATATCTTCTTTCCTCCCTTCCTTAGCAAGGAGCATAAATATCTATTTCAAACAATTCTTTAAGGATCTAAGGTTTCTTATTACTCATTGCTAGCCGTATTAATTTCTGACCTCTTCTGCTTGACTAGCTGCAGACCCGTTCAATGACCCTTTAGGATTCCAACGCTGTGATTTATGTCCAAGCCCAGATTTCTGTGAATTACTGGTATACTGAGCCTCTGACAGAATTTGAAGCTGGCCTTTTTGTTTCCCCTCTGCAGCTTTCCATACTTCTCCCTTCCTGGTGCTTCATTTAGGCTCAAAGGATATAATTTTAACCATTCTGTTCAGCTTCATGTAGACATTTATCATATAGTCCCTTGTGTCTTACACGAACAGACTAGGACTCAGCTCCAAGGAGTTTGTTTCATTTCTCTCAGAATTCTGCTATGGATTTCTGGGTTGTCCATGCTTTTTATTTTGGGGATGTGGTTGTTTCTTCAGAGCCATTACAGAGTATTTAGAAGTTTTCTTTCCGCATTCATCACGATTTACTCTGCCTACACAGAGAATCACATTGTTCTTATCTTTGTATATCAATTTGCTACCTAAGGTTTTGTTTGGTTTTTCCTTGCCACGGGTCATGTGGGGACCTGGGGAGAGCAGACTCCAACTCCAGCGGAGTACGGACTTTGAATCCATTTTCTGTCTCCAAATTAAACCCCGATCTCCAAAGGCAAACCTGACACCCCACAAATGGGTGGGAGGGGATGTGTAAAAGCAACAGGTGTTCACCTACGCTGTGGTCATTTCCTGGCGAGAAAAGCTCTTGTGAAAAGATATTGCTGGAAAAAAGCTTCTCACTAAATTCATCCAGTTTGTAGAAGGCACTGGTGGTGAAGCAGCTGCGATCCTGCACCTCTCTGGACTGGGCTGGTCGCAGGCTGCTGCTTCACAAGAGCTTTGCTTAAAATCAGGATTTCCTATTTCCTTTGCATTCCCCCTCAGCCGGTGGTGTTGTCAACGGGCTCAGAAAGGTGGCCAGGAGGTTTGGGGAGGGTTTTGGGCTTTGCTTGCCACCTCTCAGTGCCTTAAGCTCCTTTCATGCCAGGAAAGAGGAAGGGTTAGAAAATGTAACAAATATTGCTGAACCTTAAATAGGTTGCCCCATCCAGATTCCTTACTGACTTAAGACTTATTCAGGGCATGTCTGAAAGCTAAGATTGATTGCTTCGAGCTACCTCCATGTACATATATCTCCATTTTCCCTCTTTTAATGTTATCTTACTATTTTTCCTTCTCTAGACCACTTTCTTTGAAAAGCACTGCTGTCTGGTGCCTCACTGGCCAGCCCCAATAATAAAACTGTTACGCAGCCATCCAGGACCCTCGCTGAACTTGTTGCTCTTCACTTGGAATTTTCTCTGATTTGACTTTGATTCTAAGATTTATTCCTCACTCCTGTCTGCAAGGACCTGGGTTTGTTCGCATTTGGGTGTGGGTGTGAGCCCACCTTTTATTGTAATTGAGAAGGATGGAAGCAGGCTTAGAAATATTAGCTAGTTTTGACTTTCCTAGAATTTCAGCCTACCCAGACCTTTGTCAAAGCACCCTGTGTAGAGAGCAGCTCTTTCTTCAGTGACCCAGGAGCCGGGCACTATATATTGTTGAGCTCAGAACAGCAGTGCATGTTCGAGGGAATCTTTTTGTCACTATGGTGACATGCCAACCCAAATAGATGTTATTTTACTATTAGAGATCAAAAACTTACAGATTCCGAGGGGGAATTTTGCTTCTGTGTGTTCATTTAAGATTTAGCCTGAAGTATTAATACAAAATGTAAAATTGTGTCCTCTTCGCTGAAAATCCAGTGTGGTTACAAGGTTCTAATAAATATTATGTCCTTCCATCATGCAATTAAAATTTTCCACCTCATTTCACGATGCAAAACACTCACATGTTGTCAATCATTTTGAAACATGATTTTTTGACATCATGTAATTTCACTTCATTTTTCAGACAGACATCACACCAGGAAATTGTATAAGAAAGGATCCTATTATATCTTTATTTTTCCACCAAATTTCACCTTCAAATACAGGCATTTGTGTACATTTCAGTAATTCTGACAATAAACTTTCAAGGAGAAACGAATGGCATCTACAGAGCCGGAGATCAGCATATGGAGTTTGCTGCTCTTCAGAGACTGCGGCTCGGGCGCAGGCACCTGGTTCGGAACCGCTGGTGTAGCCACGGGAAGTTTACAAGTCTTGATGCACCAAGCGAAAAGGTTGCTGCTTGAAACAGATACCACCTGGGAGGCAGGGAGGGAAACATATGCATGTTTTTGAACTTTCCTGTGTTTAACAGTTAGCAGACACTAATGAATTGCCAAACAGCCCTGATTTAAAATGTAGTAGTCAAAAGCAAGGCTACCTGCTGCTTGTCAGGTAGTCCACTTGTTCAGGAAACCAAAGCGCCCCTGCCCTGTGCCGAGAGAAAAGCTGCTGCTGTGTCGAACCTCTGCTCTGCTCTCTGTGTGCGTGTCTCATTGTGTTGCTTCATATCATGTGAGTCAGAAATTCAGCGTGCGATAGAATATCTCAGGCTCATTATAGAAGCCTGGTATTAAGCGACAGATTTTGATCATAGTGGAGTGTAAATCTGGGGGAAATACAGCCTGCAGAGCGCAATTTGGATTTTGTAACTGTGATCAGATATAGGCTGGCAAAGTAAGAGAGGAGCAAAGCATGCATGTGAAAAGCTAAAAAACCCCCTTTTGATTGTAGCTGGGTTTGCTTTCAGATATCCTCACCTGGTCAGTGACATCCTTGGAAATTCACACCTTGTCCAAAAAACCCCTCCTTGCTGTCTCTCAGAGGGCTCAGCACATTGCTGGATGGTGTCCAAATGTCCTCCACCCTTCTAGATTTAGATGATGGGGACGCTACTTCTAGGCAAGGTGTTCCCAATACTTTGAGCTGAAGGACTGCAGGCTCGCACAGCCACACAGCTGCTATTCTGCTAAGGAAGTGTGCAAACAGAGCTGCTGACCTACTAGTAAACCCATTGCAGGTAGTGTAAGGTTGAATGCTCAAACTTCTGCTTGTTGAGGTCAGCGCTAGAGGTAGTGCTAGCTCCCCTGTGTTCGGGGAGTGCAGGGCAAACCTGTGCTGTTGCATGCAGAGATACTGTGTGTGTTCTCCGGAGCCAGTAAAATCATACTGGGGAGCCAGGAGCTGCATGTCTTGGAAAGTGCTACCCCTTAATCTGCTGGGGTTGAGCTTGGGTTTAGGGTTTACGGTAACGAGTAGCAATGTTGAGCTGACGATTATTGCCTGGCATCACATGCAAATTTAGTGACCTAAAGGGGCTCGGTTCTTACTTGTATTAGTACTTTCAGCACTAGTGTGGGCAGCAGGACTAGGACAGGGATCATCTACCTGTAATCAGCACTGGTGAGGCCACACCTCAAATCATGGGTTCAGTTTTGGGTCTCTCATTCCAAAAAGGACACTGAGGAGCTGGAGCATGTCCAGAGAAGGGCAAAGAAGCTGATGAAGGGTCTAGAGAAGAAGTTCTGTGAGGAGCATTTGAGGAAACCAAGGTTGTTTAGTCTGGAGAAAAAGAGGCTCAGAAGAGACATTCTTGCTCTCAACAACTACCTGAAAGGAGATTGTAGAGAGCTGGGGGTCAGTATCTTCTCCCAAGGAACAAGCAATGGGACAAGAGGTAAAGCTGCTGCTGTGAAACAGCCTCAGGTTCCACCAGGGGAGGTTTAGGTTGGATATTAGGAAAAAGTTCTTCACTAAAAGGATTGTCAAGACCTGGACCTGGCTAGCCAGGGAAGTGGTAGAGTCACCATCCCTGAGAGGGTTTAAAGGATGTGTAGATGTAGTGCTGAGAGACGTGGTTTAGTGGTGGACTTGGCGGTGCTTGGTTAATGGTTGGACTTGATAATCCCAAAGGTCTCCAACCAAAAGGATTCTATGATTCTTTGATTTGTTTTCTCCCCCCAAAATAGCCCGTACTTTGGTGAATCCAGGGAGAGCATCGAGCAGTGCTGGAGACTAGTTAGCTAATATACAGCATGCCAGCAGAAGAGACAACAACCTGGCATGCCACTGTGTGGGAGAATGTGGTGCTCCAGCAAAGCTCTGCTTCATGGGCAGGCACGGCTGGTGGAGATCATCGCTGAAGTTGTGCTGGTGTATGGAATAATCACATGGCAAAAATAAACCTGCAAAGCTTGCTGTAATGAACATCTCAGCTGAGGGCGGGCTGCTGTGGTAGGGGGAAGGAAGGTGGCTTTTAGGGAAGCTGTGGTTAAAAAGGGGGAAAACCCCACAACAACCTCAATATGATAAGTTGGTATTGACTGAGAGTGGAGAGCTGAGGGATGGTGCTCTGGTTCCCCTCATCATTCAAGGTGGCCTTGTGAAAACTGGTGATGATCTGGTGGTAGAAGTGCAAGGAGAGCAAGCAAGCAGAAAATAATGAAGAACGAGAGAAGGTTGTTACCACCACTTCCTTCCTCAAACTGCAGAATCGCTTGGGGCTGAGATTCAATAGGAAGTTACTGCAGCATAAAAAGCTCCCACCCATCAGCTGAGCTGTGCTCACTAGTCGTGTTCATCCTTTTAACCTGCGATAGTTGTAAAGTAAAAGGATTTAGCTTAATTTTCTTTTTCTTTGAGGCTTAAACTAGCTTGCGTTGCCTTGCCCTTGGTGTGGGTTCAGTGGGTCCGCACGGTCCCCACCTGTTTCCCCAGCTTGGCTGCAGCGGGGTTAGGGATTGTGCATTTTCAGCCTTAAAATTTGCTTCATTCTTATATAACCTCCACTCTCAGTGGTCAAATTGGTTTTACTGAAGAGGCATAGGGATGTAAATACTCCAGTGTAAGTGCGATGCAAATGAATTCTACTGGCCTGATTCTGAAATTGCTGGGGTGTGCCCTATAAAAACAGGCAAAATATCAGTCTAATGAATGACAAGATAAATCTTTCAAGGGGTCCCTTTTGAGTTTAACACGAAACATGTACTTTCCTTGAATTGGGGCAAGGGTGCTGAGCTTCTCGCTAAGTCCCCCCGCAAGATGTGAGCAACACCCGGGCAGCTGGGTTCTTGTGGATGAGCACAGCTCTGTGATTTGCAGGGGGGGTGTTAATTCTGTCCTTCAAAGCAGGGAAATGATGAGGTAAGAAATCTTTCTGTATTTTGAATACATATATATGTGTACACATATATAAATATATATGAGATTATTCAAATGCAGCTTGAATATATTTTGCCTAATCCGTACAGAGTTTTATCAATATTTCTTTGTTTATTCTCTTTCATGCCAGCTGCTTTCTTTATATATTTCCATTTTGTACATTTTTCAGAGTGATTGGATCATGTTGCACACACTTCTATTGAAATATTAAGTGTTTGCAATCCCCATTCATAGGCACCAGCTCTGTTATTATGATCCATCATTTCAAAATCCACATATTTGAAAAAAGAGAGCTTAGCTAGCCCTTGAGTAGCAGAGAGCATTAGACCCAAGGAATCTCATTCGTCTTGTCAATAATCTATGGATTAACACCACCAAATTGTTTGTTTCGTTGGCATATCCCAGTTGTATATTTTTAAAGGAAATGAGTGTGTGGAAATCCCAGCGAGGTGAGGTTTATACTGGTGTGAGCAGGGAAATAGAGAAATCCTCATTTGTGCCCAGCTCCTGGGGATCTCATGATGGTTACATGAGATATTGCTGATTCCTCTTGATGGTCAAGACGGGAGAAATGAACTCTGTGATGGCCAGGGCTTCTTGCTGGTGTTATTTTGGGGAGGAGCTGCCCCTCCTTTGCTTGAGGTTTTTATTGCCAACCAGCCTGCACAAGGACTCGTCTTTGTCTGACACCCAGATATGATGCCTTCTGGTAAAAAGGCTCGTTTCTTCACTCAGTGGGATGTGTGAAGTGGAGAAGAGGGGTTACAAGAGAGGTGTGGCACCTGCAGCACCTATGTGAGGGGAACACCCCCCTGATTTGTGATCATCTAAGGACAAAGAACACGCCTGGTGATGGCAGGGACCCCAGTGGTGGCCAGGATCTGATGATGGCCACAGCAGACTATGGAGATGGTGCACAAGCATCAGCTTTGAGTGTCCTCGGTGGCTGCTGAAGCACGAAAGCACAGTGAACCCCACCAGTACTACAATGGTGTCCTCCTGGCCAGGCTAGTGTGGGACAGACCGACCCTCCCACCCCTGAAATCTCATGCTGCCCTTTGTGCTCTTCCATGGCAGACCCCTTGGAGGGCACGAGGGCTGTGTGGGGCGGCCGCGACGCCGGTGCCATCCATCACCAGCGACGGTCCATGCCGAGGCATCGTCACCTAGCAACGGCCCAGCCACGGCAGGCAGGACTTTATATTTTTTTTTAATGTAAAAATAAGGCAATAATTCAGAAATCTGCATTTTTATTTTAACAAATGAGAATATTTTGGTAGCAGGGTTGAAATTCAAAGCTAGAGACATTTTTGCTCTGCATCCCTGTGAGTCCAAGTGCTGGAGCGATGGCTGCCTCGATGAGATGGAGCTATTCATTTCACGTGTACAGGGTTTAAAGTTGAGCCTGACATTGTGCGATTGCCTTACCCTGGTTTTTCTGTATTTTCCCCCCACATTACGTGCCATAAGAAATAATATAGTTAAACTACAAGGTGGGCTTTAAAAATGTAACTTCTACTCCTGAGGCTGAACTTTCCAGTCTATTTTTTTTTTTTTTCTTTAATTAGAGGCAAGAAAAGGCAAGGAAGTATATAAGCTCAAATTATTCCTTTCCCACTCTTTTAAAACACCTTTAAGACTGCAGTAGTCTTCTGAACTCTATATTGGCAATTCATGGTGTGGCAACTCGTTGCAAAATGCGCTCGTTCGTTTTCACTGATTGAATTTACTGATTGTTAATGTGTATAAAAGTGTTATGTACTTTTGAAGTAATGTCCTACTAAAGGATTTATAGGAAAGACTATTTAAATGTCATCACGCTTTCTCTGTTGTTATGACAGTATTATTGAGTAAATAGTTTAATTTTAGTGCCCTAGTTAAAAAAAAAAATCTATAATGACCACCACATAAATCGTTTGCTTTTTTTATTTCTATATTTAGTTCCCTCCGCAGAGACTGGAGTTGAAAATAGGCTGGTACCTAAGACATGAATTCTGTTAAATATTAAAGAGACCTCATCAATGATTTTATTAGTCTCAGTACTCAGTGAAGGCCATGCTGACATCTGAAGTCTAATGATTTTTTTTTATATATTTAAAGCCTCGTACTGCGCCTTTAAATATTGAACAATATTGAAAAATATAGAAGTACTTTTTTGCATATTAGCTTTAGGCAGAACTGTTGTATGATTTCCACTCCTTTCATGACATTGTAATGATGTTACCACATACAACTTTATCTTGCATGAAAAGGTGAAGTCATGAGTGATTTCTCCAATTTAAAAGCACTCAACCCTCACAGTGCTAGAAATGAATATTTTGCATATATTCATGCAACAATGATTCAATTTAAGATTTCTATTTTCAAACATTGCTTGAAACCTTCGGTATGTTAGTAGTAAAATTGCCAAAATGTGTAATAAGATTTATTATAGATGAGTAGCATTTTATTTAGTATTTCATGTTAACACGCTTTTAGGGTTACCCTGGTTTAGCAGAGGAATTCATCTTTCTTTTCTAATCAGAGCTAACACTTTATTGTATTATTAAGATACACTTACAGTGCAATTGTATATCACTGTAGGAGCAGAGTTTTCTCTGCCTGGCAAACCTGCGCCTCCTTGGTGCACGGCACCTGCCTCCTCCACCCCAACCCCACCGCTCGGTACTGTGCTGCTCCCTGACACTTGCGTTTCACTCTGCATTTTGGTTTTCCTCCTAACAGACCATCTTTAGCTCTGAGCTGACATATGCTTCAGGTCTCAGAGTGAGCAGGAGCTTTGGTTGGGGCAGGCTCTGCCCGCACATCACCGACAGCGGCTTTTGCTCCCAGTGGCAAACCCTGTCCTGGGACCTACCAGTCTGGTGGCCCAAACACAAATCACATTGGTGGCTGAGTTGGTTACGAAGCTTCTGTTTCTAGCTCCACCTTCGTCATCTCTCCATTGCACTGTTTGTCATGAAGCTAATAGGTTGGAGCCACCGTTCCTCTGAACATCCACGGCCGGGGCATGTGTGTTGATGCATTTTGCAAAATCCCCCTTGCACCAAGGCCACCCTGTATTGGTTTCATGGCTTTATGGTGAGATGTTGGGGCTGTATGAGCTCCATGTACGTCCATGGGAGATAAAGCAGTAGAGCAGATGCTTGACCTAAAGCAACATGCATTTTGTTTCTGCTCCTTCCTTGCCTTGTTTTGTGGTCTGGGGCAGGTTACATCCCTACTGAAGCAGCATCATCTTGCATATGCAAGCCTGATATTTTCATGACTTTGATGATTAAGTAGTGGTGAGACCAGGCCTGAAAAATTCCAGGCATTTCGATCCTCTGACTGAGGTCCAAATCCTGGTGCCTTTTTGACCTCCGGCAATCCCTTCATGCTTAGCCCCAGCGCAGCCCCTTGCAGAATGCAGCGGCACCTCTCGCAGGTAAGGGGCTCATCCTGGGAGGAAAAGCACCATTAAAATGTAAGCGTGAGGGATGCGCGGTGATGAGCCGCCGCGCCAAAGTGATAAATATGTTTACATCTTTTAAAAGTTGTACCTCGGCACAGATGAGCTGCGTGCTCCCCCCCTTTCGCATCCGCGTTCCATTCGCAAACAGAAAGAGATGATCTGCTATTAGGAAAGATTTCTCTTTGACTGGGGAGCTGGAGATGGTAGCGAGAGTGGCTTTCATAGATGAAAATAATTGTACACTTTTTGTATTATTATTTTTGGCAAAGAGCTAGTGTTTCAGCTTCCCAGCGTATTACATCATTACATTGTATAATGCATCATAATGATAGAGTGAATGGCAACGAAGAAATGCCAGCTTCTGTTGCAAGTTTAGAGACAGACACACATTTTCAGCTGGGAAAGCTGCTGTTCAGCTAAGTGTTTTCCTAGATGAAACAAAGCTGCAATCCCACTTGGCATTCGCATTAATTGTGGACTTGCCAACAGGCCAGTTTCACTGGTGTATAAATTAGTGGAGAATTATTCAACTCATCTCAATAACTAAGAGAATATCCTCATAAAGCTTGCTGCGCTGTAAGACGTTCCCTCCCCCCCACCCCGGGCTTTATAGGGTATTTTGCACCCTATACTTACAAAAATCACAGAATTTGCATGCTGGTCCAAAAAAAAAAAAAAAAAAGGCAAAAAACCCGGTACAAAGAAAGGCTTTAAATATACTGATACCCCAGCAGAGCGACGTGGTGACTATCTGCATAAAATAGCAAGTTTGTATTGATCAGAAAGCATCCAAATTAAGCAGGAATTTTCTTATTTGTTGTTTGTGGTTTGAGTTTGGGTGTTGGTTGGTTAGGTTTGTTTTTTTTCTTTTGAAATTCAGCTAAAAACGCGAACCGAAAGTGCCTGTGAAACGTGCCTCATTGCCAGTGTAAGGCACCCAACATTTCACGTCTCTCCAGCAAAACACGAACCCAGGAAGTGCAAACTTGCCCGAAGTGTTCTGCCAACAGGCCTTCCCAACCTAAAGCGGGGATCACCTTTATGGTGACAGGATAATTTGATCTCTGTGCCATCTAATCCTTATTTTCTTTACGGAGGCTGCCAGCAAGGGTGCCAATTAGTGCCAATTGTGATGGTGGCTTTTGTGATGCAGACACCTGCCCACTAGGAATTGGACTGGTACCACCAACACACATATGCCACTAAACAGCTGTCAGATGGTAATGACTTTTTGGAGTAAAAGAAAAGGGCAGAAATTCATTCTGAGGCAATTTTCTGAGAAAATTTTACAATTTTTCTCTTCTCTCATGGGGGGGGGGGGGGCGG
>JAVSBS010008020.1:0-24087 GCA_033124195.1 Coracias cyanogaster | reverse complement strand
CCTCCCCCCCCCCCCCCCCCGCCTTTTTTTTCCTTTGGTATCTCAATTCCAGGCTTGTAACGATGAAGCAAAATGTGAATTTTTAAGTATATCTCGCAGCACCAACTTCCCACAAAAAAACATGTGGCCCAGATGAGCAAATTTAGAGTGAGAAATAATGTTAGTGGTATTCTTATTATTCTAAATAATATTTTAAACTTGTTTTCCGAAGTTCATTCCTTATTTAGGTTACTTGGCAAAGGACAAATGAAACTTTGTGTTTTCTTTTATCACTCTTCTGAGACGTGGCCTCTGTTTTCCTGCCTAAATTGAAAGAATGAATTAAATGTAAACATTAAACAATTTTAGAAATTCCTCTTTTTTTCTTTTTTTTTAATGACAGCATGAAATACTTCATAGCACTTTTGCAGCTCACACCATCATAGGCATGATAGTTCAGGATCTCTCTTATGCCTTTATTAAACTTTCTTGTAATTTTTGATCAAACTGGTGGTCCCTTCCTTGATTCCAAAATGGGGGAAGTTTAGAAGGCTGTTTTATCCGTAAGGAATCATATGTGCACTTGTACAAGTATATAGATACTCGTCTATGTAGACACATGCACCCTGAACTCTAACTTTTTGGGTAATTCTAGTAATAAGGTCATGTGTAGAGCTTGGAGGACTTCAGTGGACTTCTTAATGAGAGGTAGCAGTTTCTGCAGTGCGGTGTCGAGGTTGCACGAACCTTACAGCTCTTGTAATGGGGTCCATTGGTGAGGTGCTGAGCACCCATCAGCGTTAGGGACATGGGCGGGAAATGCAGGTAGTGTCTCACAGGAGATATCTGGCGCTGTGTAAGAAGGGACCTTCAGTGCTGTAAGTGGATTCCTGAATCCTTTCCAAGCTTGGCGAATCGCTGCCGAAAGCTCCCGATGCCTGATAGTCCAGCCAAAGGCCAGACGTTGGCAATTAACGCCATCTTTCAGCACTCAGCCAACACACACTGTTGGTTCAGCCTTTGCTCTGGCAGGTGTCGCACCTTGATTAGCGCAATTGCTTATTGGCATCAACCACTGCCCATGGCTCCTGCTAGATGTGAAAGGCAACAATCCTAAACAAACGCAGCCAAGGTTGGTACGCAGCAATAGAAAACAGTCTAATGCTTTAAGGAAAGTGATGGCATCGACTGATCTTTAGTAAACAGTCACATTTAGAGAAGGACACCACTGCCAAACGTGTGTATGTAATATGTATATTTAAAAGTTCGTGTGAAGGTTTGCAAGTGAAATAAAATTAGAGCAGATGCATCAAGGGCATTGATTTTATTAGCATTTGTCGCTGAGATCTGGACCATCATTCCTTGTCACTGTTTCCAAGGAACGTATAGCTCTGTTACAGCTCAGAGCAGCTCTCTTATTGCCCTCCTATCTGTATCTCTTCCAGTTATTCATTCCTCAAACACTGATCATTTTAATGCAGCTGTAACTGGCTGTAGCCCCTGCCACAGAAAGGAGAGAGTTTGCAGATGGACTTGCAGCAGTTTCTGGGCTTGGTTGTGGACCACTCTCCCTGTCTGCTGGGAGAGCCGTGACCTGTGAGGAGTGTTTCTGTAGTGTCACCAGAACGCACTCTGAAATTTCACAGACATGAAAGGAATGGCAGCCAGGGCAACCAGCACTCACTGGTTTGGGAGAGAAAACAACAAACCTGCAGTGGCTCAATCAGCTGTTTTATTCTTTTGATAGCTTTTGACAATATTCTTTTCTCCACCAGTTAGCTTCTTAATGGCTTTCAAAACATTTCCTCTACATCTTGCAGTTCCTCCAAGGCTGCTCAGTTAGGGAGGACAACAACAGGGCTCAGATTTTTGAAACTCTAAACCTTGACACCCTGTTCTGGCACTTGAGCTAAGAGATACCTTCACAAAACCCGCAAATACCAGCAGTTCCTTTCATGACACTAATGGTCAGATTTAAGAAGAGCTCATCAGTGAGTTTCTTTAATGCAACAGGGCACGTTATTCTGGAGTATGAAAATGCTCTGCGCCGGGTTGTTCTACCATTTTTTCGGTGTCTGAGTAGTTACATGCACGGGTGAGGAGGGGGTACAAGGTCCAGCCCATTATTCTATATGCTGTGCTCAAATGCAAGTCAAGGAATTCATTGAACTCAGCAGATCTCGTACTGGGACTGAAGTGAGAGCCTTTGCCTGTACTAACAGGTATTTGCTAGTGTTTTAAATGATGCACACATGTTTTAAACAGTCCTACGGTGTATCTCTCGCACATCCTGACATAGATACCTTCTAATGAACATGGAGCATGGTTTTTAGCACATGCTAATCTTCAAAACATATGTAATATTAAAGCAAAATGTGGTAATTCTTTAAACGCCCAATCATTGTGAATTCATATCATATTCATTGTAGTAGCATTGATCAAAATGAATTCATTTGGTATTCATGTAGATGTCACATGTACTTCCATAGGTGTTTCATTGTAAATTAGCATTTCTCAGAGGACACTTAAAATAAAGTGTTACTGAAAGTTCTCATTACATATATTGCTGAGATTAGTACATTAAGGATCATGTACTTACATAGTACTAATGCATTTCTGCCACTTAAAATGCTGCATTACCCATTTCTGATATCTAGCAAATATCTAAAGCAATTTTGAGAATTACTGACATCCTGAAGGAAGTGGTACTTTTGTGATTAAATTGGTTTTGTGTATTTCGCTTTGATTTACGAAAAAAAACCTGTGCCAGATATACTTAAATGATTTTTTTGATTTAAATAACTTCAGCATCAAGTGTAACAAAAAAAAAAAAAAGAAAGCCACATCTAATTAGGAAAACAAACCCCAAATATTATAAATGCTTTTGGGTCTTCAAACTTGTCTCCCAAAGCCAAATTAGCTGCCTCTTTAGTACACTGCAGCACAAGCTTTCTGACATATTTGCTTTCAGGTTATTACCTCCTAAGAGAAAGACGAAAAGTTTTGTGGTCTTAGGCAGATGCATTTCTGATGTCTTAAATTGTCCATTACAGCTTGTTTGGACTGAAGTTATTTTTTAAAAGATGCAGCTTGAAGAAGGCTACAGAGCATTTTATAAATAGCTGACAAAAGGTGCGTTACAGTAACTATAAAAGAGAGAGCATTGTTTGAGTCCTGAAATACCCTAAACCTGTCTGACAATGTGGTGGATGTCTTCTGAAAAGGATTGATGTCATTATTTTAAGGGTTTTTTTGTACTGTTAATAAAAAAACACTGAAACTTAAGAGCAGGCCTGATTCTAGCAGAGACCTTTGGAAAAAGATGGGGAAACAACAACATTTTAGTGTTTGTGTTGGAAGAGAAGAGTCAGATTTGGCCAAGAAGCGTTATAAAGCCTACTCCACTTAGTAGAGTCTCTTAGCAAATATTTGCTTGCGCTTCTGGCTTCATCCACGTGTGTTGTGGTGTGCAGTGCAGGCTTGCAGCGAGCTGTGCAGGAGGCACCATTCTCAGAGCTGAAAGCACAAAGAAAAGATGGCATTATGGTAAAAGATTAATCTGGGCTGTGGGAAATTTGGGGCTAGTCCTAGTCTTGTGCCAATGTGTCCTCTGTGCAAAAAAAATGGAGTGGGGAGAGCAAGCTTCTTCCCTCCTGTCACTTGTCCTGGCACAGGGGGCTGGATGTTTTGGGGATGAGCCTCCTGGAAAGGGAGGAAGATGAGGAGAGAGAAGGAGAGCACAAGGAAGAAGAGATCTCATGCTCCTTGCGATTGCTTTGGTGCAACCTTACAGCTCTCTTGGCCTTCCTCAAATGTGACCCTCCCCAGTCCAACTTGTCTTGACTCTGATCTCTTGCAATGACTTAAGCCACATCTCCAGAAAGACTGTGAAATCTGGGAGAGGATGCAACCACACCTGCGCATCAGCTGTATGGTTGTACTCGGCTTTGTCTCTCACCTTGCTCATTTTTTCCAGAAGTTTTCATGTCTTGAGGTGTTCTCCTACATTATAGTGTTTGCCAGATCGGTTTGAGTGTGCAGTACAGCAAACCGCAGGATAGAGTATGTAATCCAGAAATCCGTTTCAGGTTAGAGCCATAATTAGCTAATGTAAGGTAATAAATCGCTACTAAAATCACATGAAAAATATGATCGTGCTATAAAGTGTGTCTTTATAATCCTGCTCCTCCCCTTTTCTGCCTCCTCCTCCTCCTCAGCATAACAAGGACCCTAATAGGCTTCATGTATAAGTGCCTATTTTTATTAAAGACAAGTGTAATCTTTTGTAGTCCAAATGTCCCTATCATAAATGCTAACCGAGGAAAATATTAGGACTCATTTATTTATGAACCCGTTAATAATGAGGTGCAGTTAGGAAAAAGGCTTTCTCAGCACAAAGCCTACTGAACAAACAATGCACGCTGGGGAAAAAGAGCTAGTTAGCCTTCCTGACTTAGATAAAGCTATGGAGAAATGACAAGTGCCAGTAATTAGCAAAGCCTCTTCAACGAGATAACCCTATACATCTTTGTCTATTTCAATCACCAAAGACTCCGATTCTGTGTAAAATTAAAGCTGGGATGCCATCAATTTCTGTTAACCTCTTTATATTGCTCTGTGTTCATGCATATGTGATAGATAGTTTTTGTCATTTTATTAAATGGTGACATCTCAGTATGCATGTGACTAAAACTGTTTTCTCCTTAGCAAAGTACTTTTAATCATCTCCCCATTGCCTTTATTAACTCTGTTCTTCCGACTCCTAATTGCTTTATTCAGCAGTATTGGCAGCCATTCTAGGGGGTGCAAATATTTGTGCCCACTCTTCTTATGAGCAGTGTAGCTGGGATGAAGAAGTTTGTGGTCTTTCTGGTCCTTGCAGGTTCAGTAGCTCTGCCTATGTCTGTTGACTGCCCACACAATGTCCTACTGCATTTTTGCTGGAACAGGACAAAATTTGTTGGGTACAGTGATCAGCACTCACTTGCAGACCTCTGGTTTTCATGAGCATGATCTCCCCTCTCCAGCCTTGTTCAGATGGACAGTCCTCATTTGGTTTTGGTGGCGAGGCTGCTGTTCATCTGCCTTGGGTATGAGCCAAAGCTTGTTGTACTCAGCTGAACTCACTCCCATCAACTTTGTGGTCCTTTATCCATGAATACAGTCTGCATCCAAAACTGCTTTTTTCCACCTTAAATGGTGAGCCCTGGTTTTTTTTCCCCGCAAGCTTCCAATATTTGTGAGCTCATACTCCCTAAATTTCCCAGTGGCTTTCAGATAAGTCAGAAAACATGTTCACCTGAAGCTTTCTAAGGGGAAAAAAGTTATAAATCAAGCCCATTTCCTTGACATGGGTGCAGGTTTGCTGGGAGTGTTTGCGGAGTTAGCACTGAGTGACCTGAGAAGTTGCATGTGGCCTTGGGTGTCAGAACAAAAGTTCCTTCTGGCTCCGTTCTCTTGCTCCGTAATGTCTTTTTACTTCTTTTAAGTACTCTAAGCCCTGACTTCTGAGGTTATTAATCTTCATCTGTGCTCTTTTTAAACTTTACTACTAGCACTTTTTTTGCCTCAGATATGCTTTTATTCATTCTTTTCAGCAGCAATAACCTCTCATATTGGCCAAATTAGGAAATAATTGCAAATAATAGAGAATCCTTTTCCAGCACTACAATAAAGGATTATATATGTGCTGCGTGTGAGGGATGGCACAGAGCGTAAATACCAAAATAGGGGCAAATAGGCAGAGAAGCGAAGCGTGCTGCTTGGCTCTCGCTCCGCGTTTCTTCCTGGCTCGGAGGTCATCATGTGTTCAGAGACGCGTCTGTCAGCCCATTGCAGAGGTGCGTCACGCATGGTGGTTTGCAGAGGAGGAAGGGAGAAGTTACAGCTGATGTTGCAGGTCAGCTCGTGCCAGGCCCTGCAGGACTGCAGGTCATTTAGGAAAACCTGGGCAGGGTCTTTTAGTCTTCTACGGTAGAAACAGAGTTGGATGAATCAAATTGTTGCTTCCATTTTTTTCAACGGAAACTTCTGATCTGTCTTGCCCTTATTGATGTGGCCACGGAACCCATGGCTTGTTTCTGTTCAGTTAGTAGGGAGAAACTTTGCCAATTCCAGGAATTCCACCCCTCTTTTCCTGTGATGTTTCCATTTTGGATCTTGATTCGTTGCTTTGAAACTCCCAGTTGTCCAGTCAAGGAGCTGAAATCAAGAGCTTCAGTCTGTCTTGGATCACAAGTCACACATCACAAGTGGCCAATAATCCCACCCAGCTATTTGCAAGCCAGCAGAACTGTCTGATTCGGCATCAGGTTAATAATTTCTGATAACGAGTATATCTGTAGGACTTTGATATAACCACCCCCCTACTCACAGGTGTCTAGCTGCTCTCAGACAGGCACTTTAGGCATCAAGGCTCCTATGAATGTTATTCACAACAAATAATTCTCTCAGCTCTTGGGAAGAAAATATGGAGAACATTCATGTAATGCTGCTGTCTCAGTTGGGGAGCAAGGAAATACGTTGACTGTAGGAGAGAGCAAAGCTCTCTCGGCGCTCTCATCACATTAACACTTACCTTCCTTCCTTCCAGTCAAAGTTCTCTGAGCTGCTGCTTTCCATTGTTTTTTTATTATTCATTTGAATCAGAAAATAATATTTTTGCCTCTCTAATTCAGGAAAAACTGTCATTGCCCACCTCCTGCTGAGGGAAAAAAGTGCCAGAGCCCATCTCCTACGAGCTCCTTCTCACTTCAAATGCAGGCTGCAATGGCTCCTTTGGAAATGTAACAGGCTATTATAGAAATATGTATTTACACAGTATTTTAAGATGCACATTATCCACCTGATAGACCATAACAGCTCACCATTACAGCCTATTGAATAAAACCTCTTCGCACCATTTTTTTCAAAGCAGATACTTTTTACATGATAAATCGTGCATCTATTGCATAAAAGTGCAAGTTCGTCATGTGGGACTGTAGACGGACACCATTTATCTTTAACCCGCTGCAGTGGGAACTTCTTGCTCCTTCCCTGTCCTGTAGAAGAAATTATTCTGACCAGAGAGATGCAAGTAAAAAAAAAAAGAGAAAAAAGCCTTGTGAACATGAAAGAAAATGTTGCAACTTTTGCTTAACGGTCTGTGTTAGATTATAAAAGCTATGACGCCGCTGGTGAGCGCAGACGAATGAGTAACATGGCACGGGTGGAAATTCCCAGCCGCGCAGTTTGTGTGCTGCTCTGCCACATCCTGCCCTACCTGTCTGCGAGCGTCAAGCTACTGGCAGCCTGGGCAAAGTGCTGTGTCTGCTACCACTTTCCATACTCATGTTGACCTCCTGAACTCGCAAGGACCTAGGAGCATCCCACATATTTAAGGAGTTCTCCTATACTGGTTTTGCCTCCCATTCCTAGCCCCTTTTCTCTCTCCTGCAGAGTCATTTTCCTTCTTACTTAACTGGTCCCAGTGTTCCAAGGGACCCTTCTATTCTGAAAATGTCTTTCCTGCCCAAACTTCCTGTGCTTGTTTGACTTGCTCCAGCTACTCCATACTTGAAGAGTTTCCCTCTTCCAGGAATTCACACTAGAAACGGTGCTGCCCTCGGTGCCATCTCTCTCTTTGTCCAAGGATGCTCATTTTGAATGGATAATAATCAAAATTTAACAAGCTTCCTTTATTGGCCTGGAGCTAGGCATAAGAACTCTTTCTGTCATCTCCTGTGAGTTTTAGCTTAACAAGAAACAAAAGACAAGAAGGCCACGAGACCTCAACTTCAAAATGAAGCTCACCGCTGAAGACAGAGTGTCCCTAGTATCAAACAGACTGAATAAGCTGCAAATAGATAAGATTCCCAACTTGTTACAAGATGAAATAGAGCCTAGCTCCTGTTGTGAAACAATTTTACATTGCAGATGTTCACGAATGCATGGAAAATGTGGTGACTTCAAGTCTCTTTTCGTTCCCTATCTTCAGGATGTCAAAACTGATTTTTTTGAAGAAACTCTATAATAGTTACAGTTGACTCCTGAGAAGAGACTTGCACGTCTGGAACAAAAAAAAGACTTCCAGCCAGCTAAACAGCGTTGTCTTCTTCCCTCCCACCATTCGAATTAAGCATACACAACAGAAATACCAAGCAGGCACGGGTTTTATGTATCATGCCAATTCTGATCCAAAGCAGTTTATTAATATAAATAACCTCCAAAAAAGGGAGAGATTTTAAAGGGAAGTGAATAGCTGCCAAAAAGACTTACACATGGAGCCAGTATCTAACACTAAACCTAGCGGCAATTATCTATTTCCACTGTTCATGAAGCAAAGCAGTGGGGAGCCGGTGCTTTGAACCCTGCATGGGACACTTGCTGTGAGTCCTCACTAGAAAGCATATGGTTTGACAGGAAACAG
The DNA here is from genome assembly GCA_033124195.1 of Coracias cyanogaster. Taxonomy (NCBI): domain Eukaryota; kingdom Metazoa; phylum Chordata; class Aves; order Coraciiformes; family Coraciidae; genus Coracias; species Coracias cyanogaster. Next base: position 15,701 of record JAVSBS010008020.1, on the reverse strand, counting down.
AGACACCATCCAAAAAAGTGCTGGTCTATAACCAGCAGATCTGTAAATAGTCTAAACCCATCTCGCACTCCCCCTGCAAGAGGGGACCAAAGGGCCCTGTCAAGTCTTTGCCATACCTGTCCCTCACTGAGGTATCAGCTTGAGCTCCGATCCCACCGAGATGACTCCTCTGCACCTCTCAAAAGAGAAGGGCATGGTTTAGAGGGACAAATGTCACCCCATGGATGCAGGGGTGCCTGGTGGCCATGCCTTCATGTGGCAGGCTGCCATCGGTAGGTTCCTGCGGCCTGAGTACCTGCCCAGCCTGCTCTGCTCCGGCACACCTTTCTCCAGCACTTCTAGGAGGACTTTTGTGGTGTCCAACCCACAGGTTGGAGCTGACCTTACCTCTGTGATTTCACCTCGAGCATCTCGTCCTTACTCTTGATGCAATTGTGAAGAAGGACTGAGCAGTTAGAAATTGTGGTTTTGGGGGTTTTTCTAGGTGTGTTTGGGAAAACCACTCTTACTTTTAAAATAGAGTATTTGGTTTAATTTTCATTATTTTTAGATGTTAAATTTTAGATCAGTACAGTATGTCTTAAACTACTGTATTAGAATGCTGCTTGACTCACTTCCAAATTGAAGACCTTTTAAAAAAATTGAAGCAGTCCAATAATTTTAAATCACTCTGCACTGTGCATTGCAATTTAAAATTATTGGAGTGCTTCAAATTTTTATAAGCCCTTGAATTTGGAAGTGATCAAGGTTCTGGGCATACTCAGTGTAGAGCAATTTAAAATTATAAGAGCTGTCAAATTTTTATATAAGCACTTCAGTTAGAAAAGGGATTTGGGTTCTGGGCATGTGCAAAGGGGAGCAATTTAAATTATTAAAGTGCTTCAATTTTTTTTCTAAGCACCTGATTTTGGAAGGGTTTTGGTTTGTGCAGACTAAAATGACAACTTCCTTTGAGAGTTTCTTCTTAAAAAGAATTTCAATCTTGCAAACTAAAGTATTCTTTAAAATGTGAATTCGCTGATACTTCAAAAACTGATTTGCACAGAACTTGGCGCCCAGGATATCTATTTTTTTTTCACTCATTTTATCATTTCACTCTTTAAGGGGCAAATTGATGATATAGAAATAGCTCCTCTTTGGATTTTAAATTTTTTCCAACTGTTGCACTCATGATGCAAAAAGGAGTGGAAAAATGAAAAATTTGATGAGAAGAAATGAATGTTTTTGCCATGGACTATCCTGCCTGGCCAATAGAACTTACAGGGGATGCAAAATTGAAACAATTTGTTATTAAATCTCATTATACTGCCTCTCAATACTCATAATGAAAGCCATGTGAGAGCTGACTGAATCTGAAGGAAGGGAGTTGGAAGGCAGCTTTATTTGCTCGTGCTCCATTCAGAAGTGGTTCCTGCAGGAGCTGTGCTGGGTTTGCCACCTTTTCCCAAATCCTGCCCCACTCCTGGGCAGAACAGCGGGAAGAGCAACAAGTAGAGCAGGGGGGATGACTCCTGTCTCTTTCTGCAGCCGTGGGTGCACGTACCGGGTGAGAATTGAGCCTCGGTGGGCACATGAAGTTTTGTATTCTGCAGGGAGGATACGATTCACCCACCAAATCCCACTCTCCATTGCAGTGGGACAAACACTGAGATAGCTGAGCTGGAGATCGCTGCGTCCGGGGACAGCATTTGGCCCACGGGAAAGATATGACTAAGGCATGAGCTTACTGAGCTGCCAAAGGAAAGAGATCAAGGAGGGGAGTGTGCCAGCCTCTCAGCTCACACTTCGCTCTTTTTTCTTGTCTTAAAACCAGGGATTCGCCCTATAGGGTAATTAGTTAATGCATAGAGGGCAACATGTACCTTAAGACTCAAACATCAGGAGTACATGAGGAGTGGAATAGTGCATTTCATCAAACATCAATTTAGTGTTTTCTTCCCCTTGAATGCTCCTTTCACTTGTTACCATGGAGGTGATAGGTGACCATTTGTAGTTGTTTTTTCCTTGGAAAATGAAGTTTTTGAATAAAAGCCAGTGATCGAATTAAATAGGGGCAAAGATATGGCAGAGGTGAATTTCAAAAGACAATACGTAATAATTGGTTTTAAAGCAGGAGCCAAATTAATCATATAGTCAGAAACAAAGGGAAAAATTCCTGGAAGCCTGTTGCATTTTCCCTTGGAGGCTGCTTGGTTGTTTTTTTTCAGAAAGGTAAAAATACAGAAATGTTTTTTTTTAATTTTCCGTGCTACATTGTTCTCTTGGGATGTGAAAGCCAGGGGCAGTTCTGTGCCAGAAGGATGAGAAATGGGAGACCGTACATATTTTTGCTGGGTATAAATTGGTTTGAACTGTGCTTTCATTGAATCCTTCTGGAATTTTGTGGCAGGCGCTGCATGAGCTCTGCTTGGCCACGCTCAGGGAGATGGGAGCAGCAGAGATGGAGTGTGCTGGGGGGTCAGTGTGAGTGGGGACGGGAGGCATCATATAGGGTTGTGTCAGCAGTGAGAAAAGGTTTTCTGGGAAGACTTTGGTAGATGTGAGCTCTCTGTCCATCCCCTCTCTTTCTGCCCAGCGTGCGGGCATGGGCATGGATTGGATTAAGAAGCTGTGCTGGCAGAAAAGCAATAGGGCAGGTCGGGGCTGTCCTGGAGGTGGGTGCCGGCAGGTCCGTGTGTGTGTTGGATACACGCGCGTGGCAGCAAAGGCAGAGGGATGTGAAGCTGGATGTTAAAGACCAAGAAAAACCCCAGCCCTGTCTCTCTGAATCCTGATTCTGGCACAAAACGAAGAGCAAATAGGCTCTGAGCCGCCGCCTCCTCGCACAGGCACACGTACGAGCACCGAGGCTGCCTTCAAGTTCCCGTCTCACTGATTCACTTCAGACACTGTGTGCTCGAACCCCGCTTTTGGGCTGTATTCATGCTAATGTTGACAGTTTTTTCCTCCTTTGTTACATTGTGCAAACCAAATAGAAAGTGAGGTGAGCTTGTCTGAGCAGATGAAAGATGGCAAGAAATTGGCGCTTGGGGACCAGTGTCTTGGTGACATCGACTCTGCAGTCCTTTTTTTCTCTCTCTCCCTGGCTTCCCCTCTCCCTCTCATTCTCTCTGAAATGGTCTGTGCCTCCAGTAATTTACATAATACTCTTCTGACACCTTTACTTTAGTCATCAATCACGGTACCTTCTCTCAGTCTATCTTTTGTCTGAGCATGTCTCTTCTTTATCAGGCCATGCACAAAAGATTAATTTCACAGTTTTTCTCCCTTCTTTCTTTCCTTGCAAGATACAAAGCTCATGAAATGACAGAAGCAAGATAATGAAAACAACAATGCAAGCAATTTTTTTTTTTGTTCTTGCTGGTTGGATCTCAAGATACTTTTTTTAACCTCATTGTGTGCCATCTGTCTTAGAAAAGGTCTGCTCTGTATTTTTTAATACAATTCTGATGCTGTTTTGAAGACTACCTGGGAAAAAAAAAACACATATTTTAATCAGGCCATAGGCACTGATTTAAAAAAAAAAAAAGAATTTGTTGAACAATTAAAGCGAGGGGTCCATTTCTAATGGTGGCATGGGCTACTGCACAGTGCCCATGCCCCAATTAATATTAATGATGTCTTGTGCATAACAAATTTATGGCATTTGATTGACTCACACAACTACACTTCGAGCTGTCATGCAAAGTGAAATATATGGGCACCGTGGCCTAATTTGCATATGCATATGTTCTTAATATTAATTAGTCTAATGGATCTAAGGACCTAGAGATAATTTGAGTACTGGGAGAAGAGAAGCAAACAAACAAAACAAAACTCGCTGCAAAGTGCCCTGGTCTGGGTTGGTCCTGCAGTCAAATAACTCTCGCAAAATGCAAAATAACTGGCAGGGATCCCTCCTCCTCCTTCCCCAGGTCTCTCCCAGGACTGGCTAAATTAAAATCTTATCCCATATAATGCATTGTTTTGGCTCTGACCCTGACACTTTTTAATTTGAAATATTTAACATGCCAAACCGATTACTGCATTACATACAGATGAGTGTGAGCACAGGCATATGGGTGTAGGTCAGGGCTAGGAGATTTGCAGCCCTGTGAGGGGGCTGTTCCCCGGATCACCTATGTAATTCCCATTAACATTAATGGGAACTGCGCCAGTTTAGTGGGGGAACTTGGTCTCCCAGTTTAGCTTTGTGTTTGCATTGCCTGGGAAGGATGGTGCAGTTTTCCAAAGGAATCGGCTACTTTTGACCTATTGGACCTTGATCTTTTAAAGTTACTAAAAATTCACTTTTTTTGGCACTCTGTGGAGTAAGAGATGCCAGAACACGAAAGCAAGGAGTGTCAGGGTAAACTTCTTTGGTTTATTTTTGTTGTGCATGGGATTGGCTTGTGGGATGGCTGGTGTCCTAAACCTGTATGTTAAGCAACTTTAAATTTTCCCCAGGCCTAGACTAATGAGTTGAACCCAAACGAGCAGACAGGGCAGGGCAGGCTTCCTGTCAGGGTCTGGGATCACCAACTTCCTGTGCCCACGTTATGAGTGCTGACGCTTTAATATGCACAGCGATGAGCCTGTAACAAATCACCTCTTGTAAACTGCGCCCGGTTCTCTCTTAAACGTTTATCGGGAGGAATTATTGGAGTTTACCCTCTTGGATGTTGAAGCCATCTTACAAGCTGGCACATGGCCTCTGCTTGTCAATGGCTTCTCCTGAAATAAGTGAATAATTTTAATGATTCCACAGATATGTCCGTCCGCTGCACAACCGGCAGTGCCCGCTGCGCTGCAAGCTGCCCCAGCACACTTGTGCTGGGCATGATGATGATGATGCTGTTGACTTCAGGGCAGATGGACACTGCCTGAGGTACTGAGTAGTATGTTTGGATGATGGTGAAGAGGAGGTTGGCGGGGGGCATCTATGAACTAAGTTCTTCCGGGACTGCAGTATTGGAGGAAGTTAGTGAGGGAAGGGCAGGATGCTCCAGTGCCCCTGCAAAAGGACAAAAAGCAGGAGGAGGTGACTGTCACCCTGGGCAGTTGTGTAAGTGCGGTGTGATGCTCCCAATGGACAAGGAGAGTAGGCTCAGTCCTCCGGCACTGCCCAGCCTGCTGGGAGTCCTCTGGAAGAGATGGTGGCTTAGGACATCCCTGTGCAGCATTCTGCATGGAGGGAAGTGGGAAGGGTGCGAGGCGTGTGTCCGTGAGTCTGGCTGTGGCTCTCTTACAGCCCAAGCTGGTGGCTGTGAGGCTGTTTCTGTGCTGACGGGGAGGTGGCAGAGGAGCAGCCACACACACAGCATCCCTGCCACCAGGGGAGTTTCTGCGTGGGCAGTTTCAGTGAAGCTTGGGCAGCCAGCCGAGGAGCTGGGGCTGCAGCTACAGCACAGCCCATTCATGGGCAATGTGCAGGGAGCAAAGCTCCACTTACAGCAAGGAGGGATGAAAATCCCAAAGGCCAGAGCATAACAGAGGCTTCCCCAAGACAAGGGTGTCTTGGAGCTGGGAAAGTCGTTAATGCTGTTCCAAACCTCAGGAGGATGTGGGGGCCTCAGCCCTGGGTCCAGCAGCGCCTGACTCGCCTGGGTAACAAAGAGAACACCCCACACGGCTTCAGCCCATTTCCAGCCTGCAAAGCTGTTATGAATCTGCAAGTTGCTCATGGCCTTTATGAGGTGCTGAGCACTGATGGCTGCCTGATACCAGGGAGAAGAGCGTGGGCTCTTGGCCAGAGCAGGTCTACAGTGAGTTGTTCTATAGAAAAAAATGACCTTCTTGTACGAAGGCATCACTTATATACTGAATATATATAACAAAACCTGGAAAGCCTCTAGTCACTCATTTTAGCTGCTAAAATGCCTTTAGGCCAACATTCCTGCTGTGAAAGGGGTTATGGACATGTCATATGGGGGTCATCAGTGAAAAATATACCCAACTTTTGTTATTCTTAAGCCTAAATCAAAAACCTCTTTTCACAACCCACTAAGGGACGATTTACTGGAGAGTAGAATGTGGTATCAATTATTTCTGTGGGCATCCTTTTTGTTATAAGAAGTAAAGAGGATTGCTTGAGAGTCAATAGCATGACTCCATCTCAGATTACTAAATAATGAAATGCTAAACTTGGCCTAGAGTAAGGACTATTGCTGTCTCAAAGGGACCAGAGGCTTCAATTAAATCAGAGGACAGTGTTCAATGAATGAGAAAAGGATGCTTAAGGTACGATGACATATTACCGGATTTTACATTTAATTGCAGTGCTTTGTTCTTTTAATAAAAGCACAAGAGCAGTGGATCTCCATTATGGTCATCTGGTGGCATTGTTCACTGTGGACAGTTTATTGTAATTTATTGGCTATGTTTAATCCTTCTATTTTTCATATAAATGAATTCTGCCTGCTTTATTTTATGAATTTTCTTTGCTTTAAAAAAACCCCACCACCTAATAGTTATTTACACACACAAGAGCTGTTCCACTGACAATACTCAACACTGCAAGAATGAAACAACCCAGCCTAGTAGGAAGCTGGTGTGAAAGCGAGCACTAATGCTCAGAGGTGTGTAATTCTGCATCACGCAAGTGGGTGTAGCCACTCTCAGAGCGATGTGGCTGCACGGTGCTGCACAGTTTTCAGAACCTCAGGGGTTTGGGGAGAGTGCAAGCTCCCAATAGCTTGGCACAAGAAGTTAAGCAAAAGACAGAGAGCCATGGTCCTGGCCTGCTCCCTCAAAAGTCCACGTTCATTTTGTAGGGCTCTGTGTCACTGAGCTTTCCCATGCTTGGGCCGTGCAGCAGCTCACTGTGGGCACAGGAGCGTGGAGCAGATTCCTGGTCCAGGAGAAAATGGTTCAAAAGAGATGAGTTTCAGCCTTTCTGCCCAGTGCCCTGCCATAACGTGCAACACGTGGAGGTAGTTTAGCTGGAAACCCACAGGAGCATGTGCGTGTGATTATACATCTGTGCACGCACACATGCATGCATGTATAGATATATTTATTGGTTTATGTTTAGATGTCCGGTTATATATATTTATTTTAAAAAGTAAATTTGTAAGTGTTTCTAAATACCTCCTTTTAGACATTTTTGCTGCGACATGTTATTGCTGTGACTTGCCTTATCTGATCATGCCAATCGTATCCATTATGTAAATGATGAAATCATCAGTGATTTAACTAACATAACCTGATGCATTATGGCAACACCGCGGTTACTGCCAGGAGAAGCTGAGACACCTGAAAAACTCAGATTCTCATGTATATTTTTAGAGGGTGGTGTGTTTTAGGGTTTTAAAAAAAATATTATTATCTTTTTTTTTCTTTTCACTGAAAGGTCCTTGTGCAGGAGAGGGACTCTTAAGTACAGCTGAAATACAGTCAGCACCAAATCAAGCCCAGGCAGGGGAGACAGCCTCTCTTCAGCCCTGGACACCGTGTAACTGGTTTTTGGGCAAGATCCTCCCTGAACCAGGGTCACAATGAGCGCTTCGCTTTCCTGTTTAAACAGGCTGGGCATCTTGCTTTTGTTTCTGCCTTGTTCCAGCTTGCCTCGTGTCAGAGCCTGTCTCTGGGAACGTGGCAGTTCAGTGAGGATGGTGGGATGAGATGACTCTCGGAAGTAATGACACAAAACGAATGGCAACCAGCCCCGCTGAACCTGCCACATGAGGCTTCTAACCGCCGTAGTTTCTGGGCCCAGGGGAAAGTTGTGAGCTGCGTTGCCTCCTGGGGAGGAATTCCTCAATGATTTTATCGGGAGGGGTTATTTTGGCAGGTTTCTTTTCAATGAGCCTGCAATGCTTTTAATGGCCAGCAGTATCTAAGTTTTATATCATCATTTAGCCACATGACAGCGTCAGAGTAATGAATTCAGGAAGTGTGCGGTGAGGACGGTCTGTGCAAGAGGGTACAGGCAGTACTTAACTCCTTATCGATTACAGCAGCAACTGATAAGCAAGTGAGTGCCTCCTGACCAAACCAAAAAGGCGCTGCAGGTCCCAGCCATGGGATTGTTCAGGTGGGGATTGGGACTATCATCTGCAATCACAATCTTTCAGCGCCTGGAAATCGCCTTTTCTCTTTCTGGGGCAGTCCTGTTCAAGGGTGACGGTGTCAGAGCTCCTTCCCAGGCGGCTGGACATCGCGGGCAGGGCTGTCTCTGGGTGTAGGACCAAGCAATAGGTGCAGGCACCACTTGTGTACGTGGCTAATGCCACGCAGAGTGTGCCAGCCCCTGTGGTGCGAAGTCCTGTGCTGTGCGGGGGGGAATTATACCTGTGAACTGGGCAGCCAGTTCACCAAGCGCACTGTGTTGTAGCTTCTTCTTCCAGAGGCTAATGCAATGTGACTCCGCCGTATGCGTATTTGTAAATCATCATATGATGAATACGGGGCTGTGCTACAGCAAACCCTTCCTCTTGACAAAGCGCTGTGCCTATTCCCAGTTCTGCCTGGCCTCTGTTTTTGTTAATTTTACACTGAAGGATCAACATGCCCAGGATGCACGCGTGCATCCATCTCTCTCCCTCTCAAAGGAAATTAGTGCTTTCCTGTCACCGCAGGTGATATGAGAAGGGGAGGAAGTACACAAACTGATTTATCTGGAGCTGTCAGCTGTTTTGAGGATGTTGACTACTAAGGGTGTCAGCTCCTCCTCAGTAGTTGGCTGACTCTGAAGAAGACCCCATTCCTCATTAAAAGAGCACTGAGATGCACTTGAAAGTGACTTTCCCACTTGTTCTTCTCTCACAAACATCACAATAACAGATTTGCTGTTTAAAGTGGCATGATCTTCATGCCAGGCCCAGGTAGCTTTGTAAAACACACCTCGGCAGCACTTGGTAGCATCGGTACCATCCGTGCAAAATTCATTTGAGGTATAAAGTAGAGACTATCATCACAAATGACAGTTATAGCAAATCAGCACGCTGCATACAGTTTCATCCTTTATTCACATTATATATCATAATAAACGTCGTCCTAGCAACGCAGTTTGTTGAGTCAAACACAGTATCCCACAATGCCTTGCCATGGATGGATGGGAGAAATCATGGCTCTGAGAGCCTGGTACAGCCTGAAAAGGGCTCAAGGCTTCTCTACCATCATCTGAGAGGGCTTTTGCCTCCTCCCACCATGGCCCTGGGGGAGAGGAGGGAAGGGAGACTGATCTGCATCAGGGCAAAGTGCAGTGTTAGCAGCACTAGGAACTGGATCAAAAGGTGTCAAGACTCAAAATCAAGAGGCTTGAGGAAGAAGAGGAGGGGCTATAGCATAGGTAAATTCAGTAATATTAGGGAAGAATTATTACTTAGATACAGGACTATATCTTCCTTCTTTTTAATAACTGCTTAGTGAAAAAGCACTACCAAGGTACAGAAAGTCAAAAGAAAAAAAAGAAATCTTAATTTAAAAATACATGTCTTTGGTATAGAATTCCACTCAGACCTGAGAGAGATGTTTCCTGAGCAGAGTCAGATGCGATTCATATAACATTTTGCCAGCCCCTGGGGAATGTCAGCTCCCTCTGATGTCTCCATTTACAGAAAAGTCTTCATTGCAGGTACAGCAGAAGGCTCCCACACCAAAGGGCTGAGCACATTTCAGACCCTGACATGTGCTTGCTCTGTGACACATGGCAGCCCATTTTCTCTAATCCTTGTCCTGAGACCTGCTAAAGCATGTACTTTTCCTTATCCCTGGTCATGATGGCCCTTGCTCAAGTGCTTCGTGTTCGGAAGGAGCTGCTGCCTCCCAGGGTGCTGGTCAGCCCATGGTGGGGCTGCCGGTTCCTTAACACAAAACCCCTCACGTGAGGCCAGTGGGAAACAGTGTCTCCTGTCCCTAATGCCAATTATGTGTTTCCACTGCTGGAAAGACAATGAGAAGAGAGGTTCCAGCTCCTGTCTGAGCTGCATCCTCTGATTCATAATCATGAATTCTCTCATGTGGAGAAAAGCTTTTCCAGGATGAAGCACTTTTTTTCAAAAGACTGATCATTATTTTTTCCTCCTCCTACTTTGAACAAAATTGTCACTCGATGCCTCTCTGAGGTTGAAATATCTTAATATTTTAGGCTGAAAGAAATGGGGAAACATCTTGGAAAATCACCCTAAGGGTAGATGCGTCCAATTTCTGGATGAGGATGGAGCCATTTTCCCAACAAACTTCATCCAGGGTGTAGTTCTGCAGTTCCAAAGTAACAGAGCAGAGGATAAAGTCAACCCTTCCCTGCACAAATCCCTCAGGAGAGGAGGCAAAAGCTAGTGTAGGACTTCAACCTTTACATGAAGCAAAGTGTAATACCAAGGAAAGGCCTGAAACCTTCACATCTGGACCTTAGTCCAGATCCCTTCCAACCTATGGAGAGGTTTATGTCTTGCCAGGGGATGCCATAAAATAGGACCATCCATCATCCACAAAGTTTATATCTGGGTCCACAAGCAGAATACGTAGAAGTCTGGATCCAGACATCCATAATCTGTTGTTGTGAAGCAGTCTCTAAAAAAAAAATAAAAAATTATTGGTTTCTTTTAAAGTGCGTGCAGGTTTTAGTGTTACAGCTGAAAGGCCAGTTGAGGTCCTGTGGGCAGGAACTCAGAGAAACACCAAAAAAAAAAGCCGTTCTGGTTATTAATCACAATTTTGTATACTTTTCAATTTGCTTCTCCAGGACTGATTCCACTGCGCAATAATTAAAAAGAAACCCGTGCCGACTGCGCTGCCCCCCCGCCCGTGGAGCGGTGCCTGGCTGATCCCATTGTCTGCACCCTGAATGCTGAGCCTACAGTTAATAATTAGTTAGCAGCGCTTAAATGAAATCGCACAACCGATTCTCTGGTACACTGGCAGAGGCAGCGGCGGAGCCAGCCAGGACGTTGTCATCTTGGCAGGGAGAAGGAGCGTTCGCTGCCATCCCGCAGCCAACGTGCCGTGCAGGGGAGCTGGCGCGGCCAGGGCGGCGTGCCTGGCAGCACGCTGAGCCCGGCAAAGAGGTGCGGGCAGGAGGGGAAGGGAACGCTTCTGTCATCTTCTGGGGGGAAAAAAATGGAAAAAGGACTCCTTTTTGGTAAGGAGGTTTCCTGGAGATGTCTCTCAGGTTCATATTTATTGTTTATTGCCCGTAAAACTGTGTTTCTATGCTTCACAAAGCCATCATTTCGATGTAGTCTGCCTAGCCTGAAATGATAAATGGAAGCAATGAAGGGAGAAGGAAGGGTGTTCTGGTGATTAAAACTCCGGATTTGACTTGAGAAAGTAGGTTTCAGCTCCATCTCTGCCACCAACTTTGGGGTGACTTTTGACCAATCGTTTAATCTCTTTGGGTTTATGTGAGCTTGGGAGAACAGTGATTTCTCCCTTTTTTTTTGGTGGGGTTTGGTTTTTTTTCCCCTTGTCTAGTTAGGCTGTCCAAGTCTTCCTGTTGGAGATTCTTTTAACTATGGAAAGTGTGACCAGAATGGAGTACCATTGTAATTGAAACTCCTATACCCAGTTTTTTAACCACATATTAATGGATATACAGAGGGAAAGTAGTAGAGTGATTAGAAAGTATGTGAACGATGCAAGTGTGAATGGTGGCAAATGGTGAACCTCAGAGAAATCCGTTTCTGACTGGAGTGGGTTTATTTCCCTCAGTGGCGATTGAAATTATGTTGTTTTATGGAGGTACTCATAAACTGGAGGAAGTGTGATGGCCTCTAGATGTAAAAGGTCAGAACCAGATGATCTAATAGTCCTTTTTAGCCTTAAAATTATGAAGGAAGATGAAGGCTTTTAAAAATTCTTGTTTTACCGCAGTTAGACAGGGAATGGAAAGATAAGATGGCAAAGCTAAACCCCAAACTCGGACACTCCCTGTCTCTTTGCTCGTTCCTGTGCCAATAGGTTTCCAACTGGGCAACATGCCCCAGAGAGTCTCTGAGCCACCTCTCTAAAGGGTGCCTGAAAGGCAAACCAAAAAAGCCTGTTGTCAGGAGGCTTTAATTCACTATTACAGGTGATCGCCTCTCTGTTGGAAGTGTAAGGGTCCATAAATCAAGAAACGGTTGAAAACTTCTGCTCTGGTCTTTGCTACCAGTTAAAAGCAGCTCATTTCAGCTGCATTTATGTGCCCGTCTTGACTTCCCATGCCGGTTCCTACTAGCTGAACAGGGCACTTCTTGCCATCATTGTTAAAGCAGCCAGTGGCCCTCTTTTAATTTTCTCCTTTTCTACTTACCCTACAATTAAATATCCCTAAAGTGACAAATACATAAAGATATTATACACAGCACCGTTGCATACCAGATACACAAGTGCACCTTGGTGTGAGTACTTTATAGACAAAGAAACATAATCGCTCATCAGTGCTATTGTTTTTGCTGCATGTGTGGTCTGGATCAAGGGCTCAGCACGCGCTTGGCAGTGGAGCGATTCCTTTCGGGGTTTGGAGATACTGCTCCGACCAGGACACCTCCTTGACCACCTTCCTTAGCATCTCCAACCAGACCCAGCCTGGGAAGGTGATCCAATGAGCAACGCTGCATCTGCCTGAGATATTACAGGCTTGATGAGGCTCTGAGCAACCTGACCTTGGTAGAGATGTCCCTACTCGTGTAGAGAGGTTGGACCAGATGACCTCTAGAGGTCTCTTCCAGCCTAGAACATTTTATGATTCCGTTCTATGATTACGTTGCGGACATACTTCCTTTGCAAAGGTGATGTCACGGTCCTAGTGCAACTCTGCATCACTGTAGCGTTGTCAGGGTGGACCTGCACGGAGAGGGACCTCTCCCCATCCCAGCCGTGGCTGGGTAACATGTGAGGGGCTTCCCGAACCATACCCTGAGCGGGATCATGGTGCTTGGCAGTCCTCCGTAGGCCTCTACTGTGAATTTGTCTAATCCATTTCAAATCCATTTATATTTCTGGCCTCTACAATGTGCTGTGCAATAAGTTGCATAATTTAGTTATTCTTTGTAAAAGTGTTTCTTATGGGCTATTTTAAACCCACTGTCTCGTAATTGAGTGCACCCAAGTTCTTATGCTGTGAGAAATAATGACTAATTCTTTTCTATTTGCTTTCCCTATACTCTTCATAATTTTATAGACTTTATTGTGTGTTCTCTGATTTTCCTCTATCATTTTGTAGCTTGAAGGGCTGCATTTTTTGCAGAAGTCAGCACAAGGGGAGATAAGTAGAGGATTTGGTGGGTTATTGCAGATCCTGAAATGTAGAAGAAAAATTGGTCATCAGCTGAACCAAAAATGAAATTTCAGATTTTTTCTGAGAAAAGAACCCCAAATGTAAACCCACCTGCCTTTGAAAGCTCAGTTTGATGTTCACTGTTGGTTTCAACATTCAATGTTGAATCCTTCTGGTTTTATGCAAGCCGACAATTAAAGGATACTAAAGTCCAAGAGATTTCTTACAAAGAATTTGAGATGTTTTTGTTTTGAGAGCTGCAAAACATTTACATAACTCTGAAATTTTCCTCCTCAACTTATCCATTCAGTCAAACCAAAATCTAAGCTACCAGCAAATCTGCAGATTTTTCACCCAAAAGGCTTGTTTTTACTCAAGTAGACAGAGAAGCTGGCTTGAAAAATTTAATCTAAACCACACTTTTCTAACTGCGTATAAAAACTCCCCCAACATGAACCTGTCAAAGATCTCGTGCCAGACAGATTTCCCATGGATTTTATTTTATGTGCTCTAAACACTCCACAAAACAAAGCCCGTCCAGACACGTGAATCCGAGGGCTGTTTAACGCTGTAGATTTTCCCCTTGTATAACAATTATGTCAACACGCACGCTAATTGACATCGGATGCGACACTCTGAATATATGAATGGTGTTCAATAGCCATCATAATTCCTCATTTTACTGCTTTTGGTCGCGTAGGCCAGCAGTCGCTTGTGGTAGGAGAGAATATAAAACACTCAGCGTACTAGAGCCAAACTACCCAAAGATTGTTGTTTTTCCTTCCTGGTGAAGCGTGTCTGGATTTTCTCACTTTTTTGAGCTTGGCTCTTTTTTTTTTGTTGTTTATATTTTGTAAGAGGAAGAAACTAATTAATCCCTTTCCCAAAGAAACACGAGAAGTGTGCGTGTTCCCACCTGAATTTTGCTGGGGGTGAATTCCTCACTGCAGTTGTTCGGAGTCCTTGGAAGAGAATGGGAGTGGATCTGCCTGCTCCTGAGGGTTGTCTGTCTGTCCGGAGGTCCTTCTGGGGGACCAAAGAGGGTAAAACCTGTTGGTAAGTGGTTTGCACCTTGTGTGGCAACTGGACCCACGGGTGCCAGGAAGATTTCTTCTCCGCAACATGGATAGTGTCTTAGGATAGTTTTGTGGTTGACTGCGGTCGCACATGAGAGTTTTAGCTAAACTAAGTAAGCTTTTGTTTCCTTCCCATCACTGTAGTGCTGGATTCAGTCTTAGTCTCTGTATTATGAGTCTGCCTAAAACCTGATTTTTAAAAGGAGGACTGTATTTAAAAAATGGATTCAAAACAAATATAGAGACTTTGCTGAGATATGCAATATCAAGTAGGAAATGCCCTATATTGTGCTCTGGGTTTATTTAGTATAAATCTAGTAAGATCAAGGCACGTTTTAATATCCAAATTATATTTGTTTTTAAGCTACAGTATTCTATCTGGACTCAGCCTCCTTCCATTTTTTTAACCATTAATCTTGCTTTTTGTCCCTAATCCTTTCTTTGCTACAATAAGCTTTCACTCTGTGTGTGTGTGGGGCGGGAAAGCCCTATTAGACTATAACATTTTATGAGTTGTCAACGATATAATGACATTAGCCACCTGACTGAGAAGTAAAAACCTTTGTGGTGTCACATAACAGGTTAGAATGGGCTGGTAAGCCCTTGTGAAATAAACAAGGTAAAAAAAAAAAAAAATCCTCCAAAATGTGTATTTAAATGGGTGGCTCTAACCCCTCCCTGCTTATTAGACCACCGATGACACATTAAATATTTTATACGTATATGTCTTCCTGTCTCTCTAAAATAAATAGAGATAGGTGCACACACATACATAGATACACACGCATAGACACACAAGTCTTTCGAAATCAGAAAGGTCTCAAATTTAATTGGAATGGAAAATGCTAACTAATTGGCATCCAAATTTGATTTGCTGTAGAAACCTCATATTTGTTTGAAACACAACACTGTGTCTTGGAACACAAGCCCAGTCCTTCAAAAATCATACACGAGAACTGTGGAAGAATCAATTAAAGTTGATTTGGCAGATCTGCTTTTGACAAATATAAAGAAATCTCTGATTAGGCTGAGAAGAAAAGAATCCCTCTTTCGTGCTCTCTCTATTCTCTCCCTCTTTAAAGG
Source organism: Coracias cyanogaster (assembly GCA_033124195.1). Taxonomy (NCBI): domain Eukaryota; kingdom Metazoa; phylum Chordata; class Aves; order Coraciiformes; family Coraciidae; genus Coracias; species Coracias cyanogaster. The sequence continues at coordinate 362 of JAVSBS010008020.1, read as the reverse complement.
CAGTAGATGTCAGAAGGGGGTGGGTAGTGATATGCAAAACATGGCCTCCATAACCAAAGTAGCCTGCAAAATTAGGTGTCAGCATGCAAAGCTTATTGATGTATGAATGCGGAAAATGAAAGCCGGCAGTAGACAGACGGGGCTAAAGGTGAGACAGCCACAGTGAAAGCAGCTGTACATCTACGTCAAGGTGTTGCTATATGAGCCTGCTTTTTTCTGGAGGGCCACAGCCTAACAAGCTGTGCCTGGCCATAAAATGATGAAACAATACAATGTAGGCACACACTGTGTGAATACCAAATAAATTGACTCGGACCCCCCCCACACACACACACCTCCCGCCCCCACCCCTTCAAAGTAGG